>JAVXUL010000008.1:10582394-10614149 GCA_035590515.1 Trichilia minutiflora | reverse complement strand
ACAGTTTATATCAAACACTAGAAATATGCATCAATGGAGAGAGTTAATCATACTGTAAGTGTAAAATGATAAATTTAACTTTTAATACACATACACTTTTATGTACTCATCAGAAACTCAAGAACGAATCACTCAATGTAAAGAAAGATTATTATATACTATTTCAGATATTTTTTACTTGTATGAGATTGAGTTTTTTGTAGGTAGTACTTCAATTTTTATAGGTTGAAATGGTTCTTCTTCCTCCTCTTAGCCCTAATTATCTCCAGCAGCGGTTTTAATCCATACATGGAAGCCAGCAAGAGACCAAGAAGAGCATCGTCGTCATTCAACGAACTTTCATGCTATATGCAAGGTCCGACTATTGAACTGGAATTAAATTTTGATATCTTAAACTAGTGGAAGAAAAATCACAAGCTATACCCGATTTGATCAAGAATGGCAAGAGATTTTCTCACCCCACCAGTGTCAACGGTTTCATCAGAAAGTGCATTCAGTTTAAGCGATTAAACGTTGGATGCACATAAAAGTACAATGGCTCCACAGGTATTAGAGATGCGCATGTGTGTCAGAGATTGGATCAACGAAGAAAGAAGACTACAACAACTTCAACAACAATCAGCTCCTAGAGTTCAATTTAGTGCGGAACCAGAATGGGATGAAGATCAAGAAGACGAAGAATGACGATAACTATTAATTAATTATGATTTATATTTTATATGTAATGAGGTAAGGCTCAATGTCCCCCTCTTTGTAATATTTTTTTAATTAATTTATTTTTACTTTTATTATGTATTACAAAATATTAATATGATTGAATATAAAAAAAAATTATGAAGTTAAGGCTGAAATATCCCTCTCATTGTATTTTTTTAATTAGTTAATAAAATTTATACCGTCGGAGGTATTTTTTATATAATTTTCTAAAATTTAAAAATATTTTCTATAAATATAATAAAATTAAAATTATTACATATAAATTATTATAACTAAATAAGTTATAACTAATTTAAGTTAAAAATTATAATAATAAAAAATTAAATAAGTTAAATAAAATTTAAATAAATTATTTGTATTAATTAAAATTATTATATATATACATTAAATAATAAATTACTAATATATGAATATGATAGTATTTATTAATAAAAATCAATAATATCAATAAAGATGATAGTTATATAATTTAAAATTAAATTTTATTTGTTATCATCCTTATGGATATTATTTATTTTTATTAATATATAAATATTAATTGAGTATATTTATATATTATTTATTTTAATTTTTAATAACATATTAATTTTATATATTTATTAATCAATACTATCATATATTCATATATCACTTTCACTAATTTATTATATATATTCATAAAATAATCTTTATTATAATATATACAAATAATTTGTTCAATTTTTTTAATAACTTATATTTAATCTTTTTATTATTATAATTTTTAATTTTTAGATTTTAACTTAAACTAATTACAATTTATAAGTCTATATCTTATTTTAATTTAATATAATAATTTTTATTTTATTAAATTATTATATTTATAGAAAATATTTATAAAATATGTAAAATTAATAATAAATCAACAAGGACGATAACAAATAATAAAGTTTAAGACTTTAAATTAATATTATTAAATAAAATTTTAATTAATTAAAAATTAATAAAATAGGAATCGACCCAAAATCGAAATCGATTGACGAATCGATCCGACCTTACTTAAAATCGAAATCGAAATCGAAATCGTTTATCGAACCGGCTCAAATCGATCTGGACCGTTACTATTACTTTATCAGTTCCGATTCCATCAAACTTAAATTGTCAAATCGGCCCAAATCGGATTATTACTGTTTTAATTCCGATTTGATTCTAAAAAATAAGAATCGTTGATTCAGTCTAAATCAACCCGAATCCATCGATTCTGGCCGTTAGACACCATTAATTTTACCCAAATCTAATTATTAAAAAAAAATCCCAAATTGACAAAATAACTAATAAACCCTAGTTTATTTAATTTTGCGAACCCAAATTGTTGCCACTGACGCCATTTACTGCCGAAACCCACCGACCAATCCAAGCGCAGCTTAGCGCACCGGCCAAGCTACCACACCGCCACCGCAAACGCTACCTCTTGCCTCGCAGTCCTCCCTCTCTTGACGTCAGGCCATCCATATGCGGTAATATTTTAATTATTTGATTTTTAAAAAATCCCCTTTTCATTTTCTACATTCAAAATTCGGGTTTATCCCGACCCGGTAGTTTTACCATGCTGACTAGAACTAGAAAATCTATATCAAACAGAATTTCACTCCCCACTTTTCACTCTGTATAAAAAATTCTTTTTATTTGAATAGAAAATTTTGTTTCTACCTTCAATTGCCAGAAAGGGAAAGAGAACGATGGAATCGAGGTATGTAGATGAAACACCTTGCCCGCTGCCTCCACCGAAACGGAAGAAAATTGAGCAATGTGAATCCCTGGATTATATAAGTGAACAAGTACGAAGCTTTCTGAGAAAGTTAAAGAAAATCAGAGATAAAAATCTTTATTTCATCTCACATACTCTATACGTATATACTGTTCTTTATATACTAACACTAACAAATTAAGTGCCACGTCATACACAACTAACAAGCAGTAATTAAACCTAACTACTTATTTAACTAATACTAAAACTAATTGTGTAATTGTTCTTAAATAAAAGGCATTAATTAATCATCGTTCACTCCAGCATAGTTTCCATTCCAACAAAGCAGTAGCTTTATCAGATCATTGTTAATTTTTTTCCGTGATGCCTCGACAGATTTGAAATAGGAAAGCCTGCAGGTTTAGCCTGGACGTGACAGAACTAGTAACGGTATTTGGGTTTATAAACATATTACTTAACTTATTTTGATTCTAAAACAATATAAAACCAAAGCTACAGAAACCTCAATTAGATGATTTAACTTCTACTGTAGGTTTTTTATCTCTAAATTATTGCTTAATTTGTGGAATGTAGGCTTAAGATGAAGTACAGTTTAGAAGAAACCGATCTCACTGAGTCGAAGTTAGAAGGTTATAAATATTGTTGATGATGATTTGAGGTATGTATAGAATATTGACTGTTAAGTTAATAGTATGATCCTTATTCATTTAATGATATTCGTCTTATTTTTTGTAATTATCATCTTATTATTTTAGCATGTAATATTATCATCTATCCTATAAAATCATCATCTCTTTTTCTATAAAAATTAATTATGGTTTGTGATTCCCACTAAAAAAAAGAGAAAAAATAAAGAAGAACCAGAAGAGAGAAAAAATCATGGAAAAGAAGAGGAAGACAAAGTATAAGGAGAAAAGAGAGAAGAAAGAGGTATGTAGACAGTTTGAGAGCCACCTAAGTCCAACCACAAATATCAAATGCCGCTCATCCACTATAAGTTACTCCTTGTTTGGTATAAGAAACTCGTTGAAGATTTTCATTGTTTAGTATATGAAAGTCGTCAGACAATTTTTGGCATTAACAACTGGCGTCGTCTATGGGAAACACTTACGAAAAGTCATTTTTCAATTAAATAGGAGAAGTTTGCATCAGGAGGATCCTTCTCTGATCTTGACTGAAAAGATCTCCCTCTCATCCTTTGAGAGCCTTTTCATCCTCAGAAAGCCCTCTAATCTCCTAAGAGTCCTCTCATCCCCAAAGAGCCCTCTAATCTCCTAAGAGTCCTCTCATCTCCAAAAAGCCCTCTAATCTCTTGAGAGTTCTCTCACCTCTGAGAGCCTTCCTCTCATCCCCTGAGAGTCCTCTCATCCCCTTGAGAGTCTTTCTCTCATCCCCTGAGAGTTCTCTCATCTCCCGAGAGCCCTCTCATCCCTAAGAGCCTTCCTCTCATCCCTAAAAGCCCTTTCATCCTTGAGAGTCCTCTTATCCTTTGAGAATCCTCTCATCCTTTGAGAGCTCTTTCATCCCCTGAGAGTCTTCCTCTCATCCCTTGAGAGCTCTCTCATCCCTCGAGAGTCCTCTCATCCATGAAAGCCTTCCTCTCATCCCTGAGAGCTTTCCTTTCATCCCCTTGAGAGCCTTCCTCTCATCCTTGAGAGCCCAGTCATCCTTGATGACTGTCTTCCAATCACTCTTGAGGTCTTTCTCCTCCTGACCTGAAATGATCTCTCCAACCTCAAGGTGATTTTATCCTACTCGAGACTTGTCATTCTTTTTCATCACTATACTGTCTAGTTCTCGATTATCTTTTTCGCTATAGATCACTAATACCAAGCACTTTTGCTTGATACCAGCCTATTCGCTCGATGATTCTGAGTACTTTCACTTGATACCAATCCTATTTACTCAAAGAGTTCTAGTTCTTTCACTCGATGACTCCTTCTCCTAAGGTTGCGATTGGCCTTAAGCCCTAAAATTCCTTGACCATATTCGAGCCTTCTCTTAGTACCCCAGTTGACTGCTTAACCCTAAAATTCTCGGACACTAATCGAGCTTTCTCCTAGTGTCACAATTGACTTTATAGTCCTAAAATTCCTTGACAATAGTCGAGTTTCTTTCTAGTGTCCCGATTCTCCCGGACACTAGTCGAGCCCTTTCTCCTGTGCCTCGGTTGGTTACTTAGCACTAAAATTCTCGGACACTAGTCGAGCCTCCTCCTAATGTCATAGTTGACTTTATAGCCCTAAAATTCTTTGACACTAGTCGAGCTTTCTCCTAATACGCTGATTGGTTGCTTAACCTTAAAATCTCTGGGTACTAGTCGAGCCTTCTCCTAGTGTCACAGTTGGCTTTATAGACCTAAAATCTTCTGATACTAGTCGAATTTTCTCCTAGTGATTCGGTTTTTCTGACACTAGTCGAACCTTCCTCCTAGTGCTTCAGCTGACTTTATAGTCGTAAAATCTTCGGACACTAGTCGAGCATCCTCCTAATATCACGATTGACCCTATAGCCCTAAAATCTCGTGACACTAGTTGAACTTTTTCCTAATGTTACGATTGGCCTTTGTCTTAAAATTTTCTACCACTAGTCGAGCTTCGGACTCGTGTTAGGCAGTATAAGCTATCATGTCAGACATCCCGAGAGTTTAAAACTTGACATGTAGTCGAGCATCCTAAGCCCTGGCCTGCGTCAATGCTTTCTCCGAGTGCTACGGTTGGCCTTCGCCCTAAAATTCTCTAGCACTAGTCGAACTTTATCCTTGACTCGTATCAGGCTCCTTAAATCCTAGTCTGTGTCAGGCACCCTGGGAGGCTAAGACCTGACCCATATTAGGTCGGTTAAACCCTGACCAGCGTCAGATGCTTTTTGTTAGTATTACGATTGACCTCTGTCCTAAAATCTCCTAACATTAGTCGAGCTTTATCCTTGACCCGTATTAGGCCGATTAAGCCCTAACCAATGTCAGATGCTCTCTCCTAGTGCTACGATTGGTCTTTACCCTAAAATCCCCTAACACTAGTCGAGCTTTATCCTTGACCCGTATCAGGTTCCTTAAACTTTAGTTTATGTCAGGCACCTTGGGGGGCTAAGACCTGATCCGTATTAGGCCGATTAAGCTATGACCAACGTCAAATGCTCTTTTATAGTGCTACGATTGGCCTTTGTCCTAAAATCCCTTAGTGCTAGTTGAGCTTTATCTCTGATCTGTATCAGGCTCTTTAAGCCCTAGTCTATGTCAGGCACTCTGGGGGGCTAAGACTTGACTCGTATTAGGCTGGTTAAGCCCTAACCAACGTCAGATGCTCTCTTCTAGCGTTACGATTGGCCTTCGTCCTAAAATCCTTTAGCGTTATTCGATGGTGCGGGCTCACCCGTTCGATGGTGTCGAGATCCTGTACGAAGCTCCGATCCCTGTGAAAAGCCCATGCAGACTTTAATTTTTAGTAAAAATAAATTTTTACTTAAAACTGGGGGACTGATGTTGGTGGTGATTTGAGGTCTGCACAGTATATTGCCTACTAAGTCAATAGTGTGACCCCTATCCATTTAATGACAACCGCCCTATGGCTCCTTGAGACTGCCACCCTAGCCTGTAATATCACCATCTCCCCATAAGAATTACGTGTGGCTTGATCTCCCACTGAAGAAAGAGAGAAAAAATAAAAAAGAAAAAGAACCAGAAAAGAGAAAAAACCATGGGAAGGAAGAGGAAGACGAAGAATAAGGAGAAAAGAGAGAAGAAGGGGAGTATGTAGATAGCTTGGGAGCCACCCAAATCTAACCACAAATACCAAATACCGCTCCTCTATCATAAATTACTCCTTATTTAGTATAAGAAATTCATCGAAGATTTTTGTTGTTTAGTGTATGAAAGTCATCCGACGTTTTTTGGCATCAACAAATATAAATACTACAAAGAGTTGAAGGGAGGGAACTTTATGGTTAAAATTTCAAACTCTGAATATAGATGCCCGTTCTGCCTTGCTAAGAAAAAACAGTATTATCCGTATAAGGAGCTTCTTGGACATGCTACTGACATTGGTAGGTCAAGAAGTAGGAGTGTGAGAGTGATGGCTCAGCACTCAGCTATAGAGATATATATGAACAGATATCTGATGGTAAAGGATCAATCCGATGATCAGTTGTTTGTCTACCCATAAATGGTGGGTATTGTTGCAAACATCAAAACTCAGTGCAGAGTAGATGGACTATATATTGGGGAGAGTGGCACAAAACTAAGGGATGATTCTGAAGCAGGATTTAATCCTCAGAAAGTGCGTCCTTCATGGAACCACAAGTCATTCAGAGTTTGCAGCTGTGGAGTTCCACAAGGATTGGGTTGGATTCAGGAATGCCATCATGTTTGAGAAAAGTTTTAAAGGTGATCATCTCGGAAAAAAGGACTTTTATGCCTCGAATAACCTAGGACATAAACTGTATGGATGGATTGCTAGTGAGGATGGCTACTACATGAAAAACCTTGTTAGGGATCGTCTTCGCAGGAATGGGGATCTGAAAACTGTTTCTGGGAAAGAAGCAGAGGATCAAAGGAAACATCAATTGCTGTAACAACCTTGACCCAGACAGTAGAGGTAAAAAAGAGGTGCAATCTCGTAATGAAGGTATGCTGAATTTATCTTAAGGTGAATCTACAATTTTTCTTTTCATATTACATTGTCTTGTTTTTAGTTATATATATATATATATATATATATATATATATATATATTTTGTCTACTAGGAATAAGAAAGATGCGGCAGAATGCACATGATCGTTTTCAGAAGATTTACTTAAGAGCACGAGAAGGCTACTTTGCAATTGGAAGCTCAGAAGAGAAGTGTATGAGAAACAGCTGCAGCATCGAGAAGCCAAAAATGAAACTGAAAGGAAAAGGCTTCAGTGTGACAAGATAAAGGTAATATATACCTGTCCTTGTCTTAAGTTTTTGATGCCAAGGTGCAGTTAATATTTGGAGAAATAATTGTTCACAGATTCTGTTACATGTACTGTGTATGGGCTAAATGAAAATTAAGCTCAGTTTATGACCAATGATTTCTCTAATTTGCAGTTAAAATTTGGAGAAATCAGTGTTCCGGGTACGGTTAGCGTGTAATGTTTATGGACAAAAAGAAAATTGAGTTGAGTTTGGTTATGTTAGCTTGGTTGTATTTCTTCTCCCTCCCCATTTTTGGCTAGCAAATATGTTGTACTGGTGATTAATTTTACAGCATCACTCCATACCTTGGATATTTAGTGGCTGAACCGATTATATTTTTGATCCTCCTGGTTGTGTTAAGATAGTTTTATCTACTTTCAGAATGAAAGAGCAACGTTGGAGAAAAAGAAGGCTGATGACACAGTGTGGAGGCCGGCACAAGTTCACAAGGTGTTTCTTTTTCATCCGAAGCAGCACATAAAAAAATGGGTACATTGTGCATCAATTTTTGTTTTTGTTACAAAATTAAATGTTTATTGATTATCAGTGTCAGGAAGAAAAGAAGAAACTACACAGAAAAATAATTGAGCTACAGAAAGGACTTGATCCCAAACAAGCACTGGAATTGGAGATAGCAAAAGAGAGGATCTATACAAGTGATGAAACACGTGGGAGAGGAAAATATTAAGGTAAAGAATAAGATGGATGCAATTATGTAAGTAGGGCCGTCAAATGGCTTAGAGTCGGGATTAATCGATTTGGGTTGTTTCGGGTCAAATATTTAAATGGGTTGGATTAAATTAGTTCGTTTAATACACGGGTTGATATTCTTAATTCTAACCCAATCCGTCGAGTTAACGGGTTAAACGGGTTAGTCTGTTTATATTAAATAAATAAATAATAAATAATTATAATTTTTTTAAAAAATTAATAAAAATACTATAAATATATAATAAAAAATATTTTTAATTTAATTTGTGTTTTAATCTTGTTTTGCGAAGTAAGAAATGTTTGCATCAACTTGGTTATAATTTTATTGTGTCACAGAGTTTGAGGGAGGGGAGATTGGCCTACACTAATACTGGTGTGAAAAGAATGGAGAACTCAATGCTATAAACCATTCCAAGATGCAGTAAAGGGGGAAATTCCCAAAGGAAGCAGAACTTAAAACAGCAGAGCGGTGCTCACTATGGGAGGAATATCTAAGGGATTCTAAATGGCGGTCTTTTTAAAGTCATTGTGGACAAGGAAGGAAGGATATTGTAAGGTATGTTATCTGATTCATATAATTTTGTAGTATGTTTAAGGAATTCTGGTTGGCATTCTTTCACTTTTCTTTTTTTGGTTCTATTTATGGTGCTAATGGGGTCACACATCATTTGAATGTTGTGTACAGCAAGTAATTGATAAGGAGGATGAGAAGTTGGAAACTTTGAAGGATGAATGTGGTGAACAAGTTTGCTCTAACTGAGAGGAATTAGTACAACCTAAGCAGTCGATACACAGTTCCAGTGCTATGGAATTTCAGGGAAAATAGGTAGGCAACAATGAAGAAGGGAGTCTTACATCTACTGAATCAGTGGAAAGGGAATAAACGTAAAAGACACTGAAGGTATCTTTCGCATGCATGATCTCTCTCCTAGTTAATTTGTTAACATTATTATGGAAAAAAAATTGTTTATAACCCTTGTTTTGGAACGCTTATTATTGATTTGTGTTTGGTTTAAAATTTGTTGTTTTCTTGTATCCAACCGTTTCATTGTCCAGATAGGGTTATAGAAGTCAGATTGATAATAAAATATTTCACGCTATAGATTTAAATGGGATCTGAATATTCGATCAACCAAGTGTAAGTCATGGGTGAAATGCTTGTAGAGTTTGCAATTGAACAAACTTCCCTTGTTTTCTTTCCATAAACAGTGTTGTTTTGTGTAATAGTGATCATTTTGTTGGAAGGACCTGAACTCAATATGTCTTTTGTCTTTTCAGGATTCGGCCAGAAAGTTCCTCCTTTCACGTATTGTAATTATAGGCGGAAAGGTTATTCATGCCAAGTAGAAGAGCAGAAAACGTGAAAAATCTTGTTAAACACAACTCAAAGACTTCATTAGCAAAGTTAGAATTCAATCCTTATAATAAATTAGTGTACATGGGTACATACTAGCATAGACATATATATGCAATATAATCTTCATCGTATGAAAAACAGCAAAGAACATGAAAGTACTTAATGTTTGATCTTATAAATTTATTAATTTCAAAAATGTACTTATTAAAATTTTAATCAATTAGTCCATTGACTTTTTTTAATTTCAAAAATATGCCTATTAAATTTTAATATATTAATGCATTCATTATGATAGTTAGCCAAAGAAATAATATAGGACTATAAAAGCCATTTCAATAAATTAAGACTTTTATGATATTTTTAATTATTTTTCTATTGCTTTTTGGTATAATATTTCAATATTTTTTTTTAAAAAATACTCAATATCTTACTGATAGTACAAATTTAATATAACAAAATTCCTCAATATGGGATGATATCAAGTGTTTTTTTAAAAAAATAAAGTTTTCAAAATATTAAGGAAAAAAAGGGAATGATCATTTCCCCTTTTTAATACTATTAGGACTTGTCCAATAGATTAAATATTTAGTATTTAGATGTTCTTTTCCCTATCAAAAAATTTTGTGTCAATTTATTAATTAAAAATTTTATTTGATAAATAAAATTAACGATTAATACCTTTTTGTTTAAATTTTTTTTTTAACCTTTTTAACATCTGCCTTGGCCAAAGTTTTTAACATAACCAATAACCAAAGTTCTTGAATTGCTGATCTATTAGTTATTAAATGGTGTACATCTTCTTAAAATTTAGAAGTTGATTTAATCCTCGTCAAAGAAAAGTATTATGCAATCACATTTGGTTAATATTAAAATGTCTTATTAGCTATAAATCAAGAATAACTGAAGAAAATAATTTCAAAACAAATTATTTGTTCTTTTATCGAAATTGCAAAATGCGTTTTCAACACTTGAAATTAAGGGAAAAGATATTCAAACCCACGCATTTCCTGTAACAAAAATAGATAAGATACAGAGATAACAAATTAACAAGGAAATAAATAAATGATACCTGGGTCTTAAATTTAGCATCGTTCTAATCACATGTAAGAATCAAAGCTAACCTTTATTAAAACCTAAAATTCAAACCAATTAACACAAGCTCTCGTTAATTGAATAATAAACTATATACCTATAACCTTTACAGCCCCACACAATATTCACATTTACAACTCTCCTCTCTCGTCTGGCTTCTATCTTTGATGTCACGATAGATTTCACTCAATGGACCAGAACCATGTATTTGAGAGGAAATATTGGGAAGAACAGGAAACTGATTGTGCGGCTGTGATGGCTGCATTGACGTCGAACCAAAAAAGTGCACACCAGACCGTGGATTGCTCATCATCAGAGAGCGATTGTCTATCATTGCATGCTGCACAGGAATATACGGGGAATTAACCATCTGATCACCACCGTTCACCATCACCATTGGATTTAAGTCGAACGGAACCATTTGAAGAGTCTGATGATGATAATGAACATGATCCGATGGATAATATGGAGACAGATGTTGCTGCATATACACAGAAGATATGGGCTGCTGCCTGTTAAAAACATCAACTAAACCCATATTTTTCTGAAAAAGGAGTTGAGTTTGAGCAGGAGGAGCATTGCTGCAACAATCAATTAATTCAGCTTTTGAATCTTCAATCAAAATTTGACGTCCTTTCATCATTGTTAACTTCTTTGTCGCAACATCAAGGTTATAATCAAACATAGCAAGAATGTCTTGAAGTTGCTCCAAAGAAAACTGTTTCAGATAATCACAATTGCTAGAAAACTTCGATTCATAGTTAGCCTTGCGCGTTTTGGCAATTTTATCGTCAACTTTTCTCTTTCGATCGGTGAAAAAACTGAACAGGTTCTGGGATTTTACTCCGCGTAGGGAAGAAAAAGCTTTGTCCCTATACAAATCAACCACCGCCATGAAATCTTTTTGATCCTCTGGCCAAACATCGACGTCGGCGGGGCGGTTGTTCAGTTGCGGACCGTAGATTATCATGCATGTCGGAACTCCGCAAAGGGTGACGAATTCTTGAGCCTTCTTTTTCAAACCTCTCTTCCGCTTCTGATACGTAATCATTCGAGCCTTCTCTTTCTCGATTAGTTCCATGGTTGGTTTTCCGCGTCCCATTCTTTTTAATCTACCAAAACAATTATTTTTAAGAAATATGTAGATAAATAGATAGACAGATAGATTAGAAAGAAAAGAAATCGATGAGATAGTAAGCCCTGCAACTACAGTGTTTAGGGTTTAGACTGCAAACCGTAATCAATTAAAAAACAGAATACATGGAAAGGAAATTAACTATCGAAATCTAAGAAGAACAATAGAGGAAAAGCAAAGCACAAATAGAGTTTTGGAAAAACAATTAAAGAAGTGAACTATCAAAGATTAAACATTATAAAAGAGAGAGAGAGGGAGGGAGGGAGAGAAAGAGTATAATAATGGAAAAAGAATACGAGCGTGCACCTTGAATGTCAATGTCCTCTCTTCACTGCCTTTTTGATTGAAATTCAAGAACAATAGTAACAGAGTTTCATTGAACTTTATAGAAGCTACGATGGAGTTGCCATTATTTCTTGGAACAATTATGGGTAACGAACCCAAAATTAACGATTCTGCACATAATTACAAGTCAAACATTTATTGTTTTCCTTAACAAGACTATTATTAGGTGATACCGAATCTTACTTGATTAAATTAATTACTTTTGTACAGTACAATTATTATGGTTGATTGGCCAGTGGGTTGCCCTTTAGGCCTTGCATTTGTGGTTCATAGCAACTTGGGCTGCATTTGGGTTTCAATTAGAGTTCTCAACTCTCAAGTAAAAATTAAGGGTAATGTTAGATGTGTTCGAACTTGTCTTCAAATGACAAATGATGCTCTTCGTTAAATGGAGTGTCCCAATCATCCATGTCATTTAAAATAAAATTTTAAGAATTTTTTATATGTAAAAAATTATTTTTTAGTTAACAGGAGATAATTTACTAACTATCATATTTGGAGGGATAATTCAGATAAAATCAACGGTCCAATCTCTTAAGCGCTTCAACAAAAAAAAATATTGATAATTCAAACTTAAAATAAACACTAAGTAATTATCACATCGAACCTCTATCACTACACTACTTTTGACAGATTAAAAATTTAAGATAAATATATCGTTTTAAAATTAATTTGCTTAAATTATAGTTTTAATCCATCCAACTTTAAGACTAGTCCATCCATTTTAATATTATAAATATTTATTAAAATAAAGTTTTTTTGAATTTATATTAAAATAAAGTTCAAATTATTTTCAATTCAATAATTCATGTCTAAATAATAATAATAATAATACCAATTTATGATCCTATTCAATCATTAAATTAGATTGTATAAGATTAAAGATATGTATAATCCAAAAACTTCAATTGAGGTATCCTTATCTATGTAAGAATATATAATTATTGTTCCACCGCAGCTAGAGCTTAGAGTCAAAGATCGATGCGGAGTTGTTGTTGTTATTATTATTATTTTAAATTAATGAGAATTTCTTATGGGGAAATGGTAATACCGTAATAGTACAAATGGGTGAATGAACCCTAATATTTGTCAGTACAACGATGATGCAAAGAAGAAAATAAAATGATCTGGGTGCATCTAGCAAAACGAGACTGACTTCTATGTTCCCTCCTAAACTTGGGAAGTGAAGCTTAGAAACCATAAGGCCCAACACCAAATCATGGCAAGGATTTGGGGCTTCAATTGTGATGGAACAAACCAACATAAAAAGGATTTAGGGGGTTTTATGAAAAAAAAAATTTGTTCTTAAGAAAAAATAATTACTGCTAAAAAAATTTTAGAAAAAGGCAGAACAATTATTTTTGCCAAATCTTGGAGAATTGATTCTATTTTTCAACATCATTTTGGTAATTGAAACTATTTATTTCTCTCTGCTTGTATTACAAACAACGATTTGAATACACAAATTATCGTACTCAATAAAAATTAATTGAATAAATATATAAAATTAATATATTTAATAAAATAAAAATAAAATATCAATATCTGATAAAGAGTTTATCTCTAATATAATAGTTAGAGTCTATTTATATTTTTGTTTTAATAATTAATTATTTGATTTTGTATGTTTAAAGTAATTAAGTTTTTTTTTTTTACTTCATAAAATTTTTAACACTTTTTGCTTAATAAAAATCGTATTCTTTTCATTTTTTGTCTGAATCTTAAAAATCTAAAAAAGTTTAATTAAACATGTTTATAAAAATATGCTTATTTAATTAATTTATTTAAATCCTTACTCATATAAAAATTTAATACTTTTTTTAATACACACATATTTTTCATTAAGAAATTACACAACTTAAAAAATAAATATAATAAATAGCATGATTATTGATTTTATTTTATTTTAATTTGTATTTATCAAATTATCCTATAAATTAATAGACACATGCAAACTTATATATGATATAAGTAATTATAATAAATTTTAAATTTTATTATTTATTTATATTTAAAATTAAAAGGATATAAAAGTAAAAATATTAGTTTTTAAAACTTTTTATTTTTATTAAAAAATAATTTAATACTTAAATTCAAATTTTTAAAAAAAAAAGTTCATTTAAATTTAGATATTTATATCTATTAAAAATTTAAATTTTTTCAGACATTCATTAAAGAAAAAACAAACGCAGCCTTATTCTGTAGGCTCAAAATTTTCTTTATAATTTTTATTATTGATTATTTTTTCTCTTTTTTTTTTAAGCCATACACAAGAAAACAACAACAATAACAACAAAAGAGTTTAAAATATGTATTTAAAAAAAAATCTTAAAATTTGTACTAAAAATTTTTTAAAAATTCTCCTGATAAGTATTGTTGTTGCCAATACCATGTTCATTTTGCCCATTTTTCTCCCATGTCTGTGTGGAGTTTATCCCTGAAAATTCTCAATATTTTCCATTAGCCAATGATGAGTTCACGAGGAATCATTCATCTCCCTGTCATCTCTAACCTGGAAGGAATTTTCACAAAAAAACAAAACAATCAAAATTCAACTATGGATGGATTATGCACAACAACAATAAGTAAAGCATCCAAAGCCTTGGTGGATATAGCTTTGCTAGATTCATTTTTTATTTTGAAAAGAAAAAAAAAACTTTTCAGATAATTGGAATCCAAAGATTGAAAGGAAGAAAGAAGAAAGGAGAGAAATCAAAGCACTTCCCCCTATACCCACCTAGATATTCCTTGGATAATTAATGCATTTAACAAAACCCAACCCCACCCATGTGATGCTCTCCTTATCATTTGATGGGGACTTGTTTGGGGATACAGGATAAATCAAGGGAGGAAAATTAGTAGTATTATATTGTAAAGTAGTCGGTCATTCTTGTGACTTAGTTATTTTCTTTTGATCGATGTGGAGAAGAATGGTTCTTTGCTTTTATTCTGAGTCGAACAGTTATCGGCCTAAACATAAAATAGGATACCCTTCTTCTGTTGTTTTTTTTTTTTAATTCAAATCAAAAGTTGTTAGGTGAGCAATTAAGCATCGTATTTGACAATGCTGTTGTTGGACTGATGACTAGGAATCCCAGCGTATTGAAACGGGCATCGACGTTTTGGTCCCAGAAAAAAAGCACCATTAATTACACAGATTTTTCAAAAACATGTTGATTGTTCTTCAGTTCTTGAACATGATTTTTTAGAGCAATGCCATTATGCTACTATTACTACTACTAGTAGTAGTTATTGAAAGTCACGGTCGAAGTCTGTCACTAGGAGTAGCTGCCTAGTTTCTCTACACTACACACTGCACCTATATTTTTTATGTGGGCTTTTGTGCAAGTTTAGTTTAGTTAAAGTAAATAAATTAACTTTACTTTTTTAATTTTAATTTACTTTATTATTTCTTAAGAAATTGTAATTATTTCTTTAAGTAAAATTTATTAAATTAAATATATAAATAATTTTACAAAATAAATGAATAAATTAATTAAAAATCTTATATCACTTAAATTCATTTAAATTAACATTTGTATAAACTGAAGGTTAATTTCGTGTATATATTTTGGTAAAAAATTAAAAATATAATTTATTTTAAAAACATTTAAAAGTCAATAAATTTGAAATTTTAACAAGGCTAGATTGTAAATTTCAAGGATGAAAAATTTATTTATCTATTAAATTTTATTTAAAAATAAAACTGTGAATATTAAATAGATTAAAAATAAAAAATAAAGTTAATTTTTTATTTTAACTGAATTTGCACATATAACAATAAAAAAAATATGCATGTAATGTAATGTAATGCAAATAAATATGTAGAATGTTGCTAGCATTCCTCTTCTTTTCAACTCCTTCTACAATTAATTTGTGCCTGTGCCTGTGCCTGTGCCAATGTGTGATGGGATTCCCTCCTACTGTATTAGTTAACTTCCATATCTTTTCTATGCTTTATGTGGGAAGCCGGTTTTATGTACTCTTGGCTATATATTTCTTTTTTTTTTATATTAATTTTATTTAGCATTCATTTGAATTGTAATAATTATGTTTCAATTTAAAAATAAAATAAAAAATTTAATAATACTATTTTTTTTTACGAAGTCCGCGTATTTTTATATTAATATTTGATATTTATAGTTTTTTCTCATAATAATCATAAATTTTAAGTTATAACATCAAATAATATCAAACAGACTATAACTTATATGTGAATAAGATATTAATTCTATTTTTCAATACTATTCTTATAATATTAATTAATTTATTAATTTAATTACGATTGAGTCTAAAAAGTCATGACTCTTTTATATTTAAAATTAAATTAAAGTGATGACTAATTATTAATACTAATTATTTATTTAATTAATTTTTGTTATATTGTTATATAATTATTGTGCATATGGTTTTATTTCCGTCATGATCAAGCCTTACGACTTCAAATTCGTATAACAGTTCAATTTTTAATTACAAAGTCAATTTTAATTATTTCATATATTATCTAAACTTAAATTGGAAACAAATCAATAACAATTTTTATATTATTCCATTAACTAAATATTGTAGTTTAATTTCTTTAAAATAAAATTTAATAATTATTTTTTATATAATAATAAAATTATTATAATAAATTTATATATTTAGAATATGTTAAAATAAAAGGTTTTTTTATATATATTTTTAATTTTAACATTAGTTTGAAAGTTAAATATATCCAAATATTATTTTTTAAAAATTTATTTTGTCAAATTAAATAACTTAATATTTATATTTAAATATTTAAAATTAAAAAAACAAATACATTATTCATATTTAAATTTTAACTAAGTTCAAATTTTATTGGTATCCAGATTTTAGATAAAGAAAAAAATGCGACCTTAGTTTCATTTGCAAAAGTGCTATATAAACTAAAAGAATTTTAGGGTAATGAATTCTCATTCATAAATTTGGTACGATGAAATCAAAGCATACGAACTCTTTTTTTTTTTTTTGTTATTGTTGTATATAGAGGAATACCAATTTTTGCCGTGCTCACATGGTATTTAGTTGAATATAAGATGAATGTTAATTGTAGTTGTTCAATATATTTAAGGATTATCTAATATTATGATACAAAGGCTAATTAAAATCTTATGACTATTTCAGACTTTTACAAAAATATATTTTTTAAAATCGAATACGAAATCAACATAAAAATAATTGTCTAACATATCGTTAACCACCAAATTATAAGGGTATCTATTTGGATAAACGTATCGTATTCGTATTGTGTCAATAAATTTATAATATTTTTTTATGTTTATCCGAATATAATCTATTTATTAATCATGTCATCCGTTTAATAATAGTACCATCCATTTATTAATCGTGTCATTTATTTTTTAAATAGATAATATAACACAATATGATTAGATCATTAACTCGATCCAATCTATTCAATCTATTTAATTAATTAATATAAAATTTATTTATTTAATTAATTAATTATTTCATATAAAATAAATATCAAATATAAATAAATAAAATCATTATATTAATTAATTAATTATTTAGACATGATTATTTATTTAAATATTATTATTTATTTAACTAATCGTGTCTTAATCTTGTTTTAAACGAATAAACGAATTCAAAAGGTTAAATTCAAATTTGACACGAATACGATTTTATTATTATCATTGGTGTCAAAATTTTTAAATTTGAATCCGTTTAATTATATCTAATTCGTGTTTCTACCATCCCTATCAAATCACACCCTTAATACCACCAACCATCTTTGAACATTCGTTGAAGCTTCTTCCTATTTGATAAAACATAAAATCGTCCTTCAAAAATTTTAAAATTTACATGGTTATGGACTCATCTTCTTCTTCTTCCTCCTCTCTATGGATCCTACCAAAGAGGTGGTATCGTCCTTATGTGGGAAAGGAGGCTTATATCAAGTTATTCCAAACTATACATCACATGAACCATTGAACACGAATTACTTTCGAGCTTCATTGTGATGATTTCGAAGTACAATGGAAACTTCGCTACTGCATTTAGACAGAGTGTTGTCTTTCCTTTTTATTTCAAATTTTCAATTAAATAAAATATATTATGTGAACGACTACATGCTTTGTTGGTACAGTTGGTAACAAAGGAAACTTCATTCGATTGGATTACAAATTCAATGTTAAATTAAAAATTAATTAATCAACCCGCAACTTATCAGTTTGATAGGATAAGATTATCATATGGAATAAATCTTTGTTCTTCTTTTAAGGAAGGATTGGCAAAGTATTTCACTTGTCAAGCAAAGCAAATAACTTACATTAAATTTCATCTACAAGTTAAGACATTAATAAACTTCCTTTAATACATACCACCACCACCACCATCTTCACAATCATAATACACTTAACAATAGTATAGTTCTAACGTTACAGCTAAAACTGCGGGATACATGTTTACTGCAGCCGCTTCAGCCTCAGCTTCCTCCTCTCTTAACTTTCCATAATATACTTGGGACAACTTTTTAACCACACATTCAACAACCCATTAACCCACAAATCAAAAGAAAAAAAGTCAAAAGAAAAATTCCAATAAAGTTTCACTCTTTTCTTTTCCCTACCAAATCACACTTTCCTTATTCACCCACAAGTCAAAGAAAAAGGAAAATATCATCATTGTCCTTGGAGAAAAGAAAGAAAGAAAATTAAATTGGATCCTATCAAGGGTAAAAATGGAAAATGGTCGTGGCGGGAAAGGTTAATTAATTTCCAAAGTGGTTTTGTTAATTAAACTCTGAAGTTCTTCCCCACGAATGTTTGACCAAACTGCCAGTGCGCTGGGACAATGTTCCAAGAAGTGGAGCTGCGTCTGTCACTGGCTTTCACCCTGAACGACAGGGACTGACCAACCAGAACTGCATTTGACTGCCAGTTTTGACCCCAATTACGGCTCATGCTCATCCAACCAGTCCTTGACCCTTTCACGCTTACCTTCACAATATCCCCTGCACCCGCAACGTTGGTGACCAATACCAAGTTGAAGTAACGGAATCCGTTGATTGTAAACCGGATCCCTCCCTTCTTGCGGCAAGGAACTCTGAGAAACAAAAACAAAGATTGTTAAGGGCAATTTAGTCATTAAAAGAGAATAAATAAAGGTTATTATAGCATGAAACGAGGAGCGTGTACAAGACACGAAATAACCGAGAGAAAGTCCTAATACGTTGAAGACCGTGCTAGAGTGTTATAATTGTACTGGTACTGGATCGGGTTTAGTGTTTGACCCAGTAGATTATAGAAAACAACACAACAGTCAATATGCTATTAGAAATATGTACCACACGATTTTTCTGGGTAAAAGTAAAATCATGAACGGTTCATATCTAACCATTAAATTATTATACATTACAGAATATTAGTTCATATAACTTCTATTAATACAAAGTGAGGAATGGATACGTAATGTTTCTAGCTATTTTTCTTATTTAGTAAATATTTCATTTTTACTTAAACAATTACTATTTACTAACTAAACAAATCAAACGGAAGCCGATTGGGACATTTTCTAAGTCGAAACAGTTTTACTTGTAAATTTACATGTCTACGGTTGATATTGAAAGTCTAAGCTAGCTCAAAACGACACTGCCTAACGTCGTACTAACGGAATGAACAAGAAAGGGTAATAATAGACCGTTTGGTTCTTAAGAAACGAGTGACAAAAACAAGATGGTGTAAAAGCAAATGACCAGATACGGTCCAAGAGACTCAAGCGGAAACAAATAGCAACGATGTCATCGAGGGTAAGTCAGGAAATTTGGTAAAATAGTACAGGTATTTTCGTCATTTAGTAACTCCAGCCTAAAGATAGAAGCCAGCGCAGTAGTCTGACGAAAGCAATAAAATCCATCCCAAAATCCGACCCACATTCACCAATTCCTGACCCACCACCAGATGCAGCATTTACCACAAAAAACAGAACCATTTAATGTCAAAATTAACCGACATTTTGCTTCCTATTTACCATGGTCGCAAAGAGTAAACAAGCACGCAGCTGTAAGCGAAGAGGAAACCAGAGAACACAGCGCTTACCGGCGGTACGAGACGGGGACGATGCCGGCTCGGTACGCTGCAATCTTGAGAAACATGGGCATGGCGAGGTCGAAATGAGGTCGAGGAGGGTTGCACCATCCGCCATTGTCACTGGGCAGAGCGTAGTTTGGGGGGCAAAAGTTTGTGGCTGTGATTAAAATGGAAGGACTGCCCGAGTGGCACCACGTGGGCTCGTTTGCGCATTTGATCTCAAAGCAAGCACCGCAACTGAAGCCATTGTTGAATAACGCTGTGCTTAGCGCTGCTGTGTTCACACCGTAACCTTGGCTATACAAATTGCCATACCCACATGCTCCTCCTGCAGCGACAAACAAAAAAGTCAGCAAAAATTGAAACTTGAACCCGAAATCAAGGCAGGTAACCCAATGAAGTACATTATGGCTTTGATATTCAGCAACCGAAAACAGGGGAAGGTCAAAAAAAGAAAAGCTTCGTTTGAAAAAAAGGAACGGAAGGTTTGAACTATCCCTCGAATATGCCATGGCAAAAGTGTGTAACCAGGTAAGAACGCGCGTACCCATGGTGCCAGAAGCATCCGAGCCTCCATAGAAAGTGGCATGGGCACTCTGCCACGGACCTCCGGAGTAAACTCCAGGGATTCTTGCTTCAGCCATCCACATTAAGCAGATAATAGAGAGAATGTGGGCGAAATTCGCCACTGCCATTGTTTCTCTTCAGTCTTCACTCAAAGACACAAGTCTGCTGAGGGGGAAAAAAGAGAAAGAAAGAAGGGAAGATGGAGTATAATGCCGGATTGTGGAGTTCAAGGATAGGGAAGGAAGTGTGTTTATTTATGGAGAAGGATTCGTAGCACCACAAGGGCAGTATTAGTAATTTTCAAAAGAACCCTATCCTTCAGTCGCGTGCCTTCTAATTGGAATTAAGGATTTTGTGCAAGTCTAAGTTTATCAAACTGTTTTTAAAAACATTTAATATGTTTATATTTATTTTTTTGAATAAAGAGCTAAATTTTATTTATTATTATATTTTATATGTTAATTACTAATTACACGCTTATGTTTATTTCAATAAAAATACGTATTAGCAATAAATCCTTGCCTTTTAATGTGAAATGAAAACAGTATTTTTTACCAAAAATTTTCTATTGGAGCGTATATTACACTCTACTTTTTATTGGGCAGTTATGACTTATGGGTGCTCGTGATCTGTCAGACATCAGGCCAAAAGGGTAGGAAAATCTATCAGGAATGAATATTCACAGCGCTTATTTATTTATTCGATTGGACATTGGTGCCCCTGAAAGACACTGATTGCTGAGGTTACGTGACATCATCACTAACGGAAGGTGTTAGACAAGGGCAACTTTGGAATATAAAATCAAAGAGTACAAATTAGTACCACTCCAAAAAGCAAACGTTCTCCCATTAAAAAAAGGCTTGAGGGTCGATTTTAACCAAATCTTAATTTATAAGACATCGAATTTATTTGTATAAGTTTACGAAAAGAAAAAGAAAACATGATTTTGCTTCGAGCAGAAGTTTAGGCGTGATGAGCGGTTGTGATTGTAGTCCATTTGGGTCATTGAAGGATTTGATGAGGTATAGAAGGATATAAGTTAAACCCCACTAACCCATTAAAAGAGTCCAGAGTGGCGATTGCGAAATGAAGAGATTCCTTGATCATCTTATTCCTCAATGGTTGTCTTATGGGACCCACTTAAGCCCGTAATCACCGGTCCATAGAAACCGGCAGCTTTCGCCTCACTGGCAATGGAAGCGGGGTACACACAATCTCGAGCCACACGCGCACGCTTGAATTTTACTCTTCACGCCCGCCTGAATTCTTCCATCTTTTTTATTATTTTTCTCCCTACGGTTTATGAACAGGCATACATTCATGTTGTTTGGTTGATTTGTTTCAGTTTATCCTCCTTTTTCTTGGTGTATTTCTACATGCACTTTGACCCTTTGAACAATTCATTTAAATTTTAAATTTAGGCAGAAATTGAATTGAGTTAGGCAGCAATTCAGGCAAAGGGAAATTAGTTGATGAATGAATCATTTTGTGTTTTTAGGTTTTGAAAATTGGACTGGAATGGCCATTATCAACTGGTTAATAGTATCATAATAAAGGTTAAATTTATATCAAATGAATTGATTGGTCCAAATTGATATTTATTTACGTATCTAAGTGTTTCATTATATGATGGTCGTGATATTTTTTCATGTTATAAAATAAAAATATAAAAATGAAGAAGATCGATTTCATTTGATTCTCTGTTACATTTGAGAACATTTAAATTTGAAATATATTATACAACTTGTTAAACATATTATTAAGTCTATTCATTTGGTCCTATATATGAAACCAAGTAACTAACCATTCCTAACACAAACCTCCGTAGTTGTACCAAGTTAAATAATAGGAAAGGCCTCAAAAGATCATATCAACTTACAGTGAAAAAGCCAATTAGAATCAAGATTTTGATTACTCTTAATTTGTAAACCCCAAGTTTCAAACTAAAATGGTAATTTAGAATCCAACCAACCCAATAGAATTAAACAAAACAAAACGAAAAAAGTATAATGTTAGGTCAACATGCAAATGATTCCAAGTGAATTAGGCGAAAAAAATTATACTTGTATCACTTGGTAATGCATCGCCCGTGCAAATGTTGCTGTCACATTCACTCCCTCATGCTCCTCCACAACATAATTAGGGAAATATAATGTATAAGGATAACAGTAAAAAAATAAATATATAAATTAAATAATTTTTTTATATACAGTTGATCAAGTAAAAAATGTTTACACGTGGACCAATGTTATGAATCCACATAATGCAAGGAGAACTTAACGAATTTTTATTAAAAGGGGACCAGCCTGAAGAATGATTCAACTCACATGCTTCTCATTCTTTAGCACCATGTGCTTGGAGGTTGGTAATTAATCATTGTGACTTTGCTTCATTCATTCTCAATCAAAAGTCAAAATATTTAAAAACAAGGAAAAACCATGTAGATCCCTTTCTTTTACATTCATTTTAGATATCGCGGGGACTATTGTATGATCTTTTTTTTTTTTAATTATTGTAAATACGGTATGATAATTAAGCATTAGTCAAGTTATAAGATATCTATTGTATGGTAATTGATTTCATGGATAAAATTTTTGAAAGTAATATAAAAAGTTTATAATTTGAATTTCTTACGTTTGTATTGAGATGGAGAATTTATTTATTTATTTTTACATTGTTGTAATATTTAGAAAAACAATTTTTTTTTAATTATCCCAAAACCCCAATCCACCTCAAATGTCGAAATTAATTTTTATGACTGTTAAAAAGCTACTCCAACTCATTCCCCAGTAGGAATAAGCCGTTATACCTTTCTATCTATATATATACACACACACCAAAACATAAACTTGTAATAGAAATGCAAATTTGTAATGTTCTAAAAGTTGGCATTCTCTATCTGAGTTTATTTATTTTCTTGCAGGTGACAATGATTTATAATATAATATAAATTTATGTTTTTATATAGTATGACTTCCATATGCAATCATAAATTTATATTTTTATTTGTCACTTGTTGACATCATAATTGTTTATAATAATGGATGTCAAACCTTAACCCTAATACTCAAGTTCGTTGACGTGGACCAATTTACTATTCTAATTGCAATCTTTCTTCTTCTTTTTTTAATTTCTTCTACGGATTCTTTTGTTAATTGTCATGAGGTTTTTTAATTAAGAATTTGTATAGGGAGAAAATCATTTTTATTGAGCAATTTTTAGCTTTGCAGCCAATGGAATTTTTTTTTTTCATTTGTCCTTACCTTTCATTTATAATAATAACAATAATATAAAAGGCATTTTCGTAACCTACATGTTTTTGTTTTTGTTTTTTGAATGTTGATCCTTGGCCATTATCGAGTAAAGGCATTTTATTTATCGTGCCCTCAAGTCAAAACCATTTCCTTTCATTTTGTTCTTTTCGAATGGGAAAGATACCATCAACTGGTTAATTAATTAATTAATTTTGTTTGTGATGTTTAGCGTTTGGAATTGGGAATTCCAAACACAATGAAAATTAATTTAAAACTCAAAGTATCCACCATAAACCAGTAATAATATATTGATATAAAATTTTAATAAAATTTTAATATGTGTACATTTTAGTATTGTATAATTAAAATTTATTTTTTAACTATATTTTATTTTTGTTGGGTAAGTACCACATATACTAAAACAGAACCATATTCTAAAATTAAAAATACTGAAAACTTATTAACAATTATGCCTAAGTGCCCCTAATGGTGCAGCTCAAATCATAAAATGATATGATTTTTATCTTAAAGATCCTTAATTCGATCTTGAATCTTACTGTTATTTTTACATAAATTATGAGTAAGTGCGTGTGTCTGATGAAAGAGTCAATGATACTAGACACATCCTAATTTAATATCGTCTAGAGAATTCAAAAGGACTAATCATTTAAGAGTTTCGGATTAAAAAAAAAAATTTATGTTTAAGTATTTAAAACTTATCATAATCATATAAAAAGAGGGTTAAAAAAATTCCTTATTTATAAAATGAAAAAGAAAATATTTACTTTTAATAAAAAACATTTACTCAACTTCCTATCGGGTTATTCAAAGTCTGGTATATGTGTTGCAACATGGGGTAGTTGAAGTTTAATACCACAACTAAATCTTGTTGGTCAACGAAAATTTTGTATCAAAGTAAATGTCTATCATTGCATTATTAAATTCCGCCAAAAAGGTTCGAACTAAATATATTTAGCAACTATTTATTACTGACCTTCTTGACATTATACGAATTAGGTAAAGTAAAAGTTGGATAATCATAATTACCAAATGGGTCACTAGGTGCTGTATGGGTTGGCAGCCTCATCGATCCACTTTGATTTACAGAAAAATAGAAAAATAAAAATTAATACTGAATGCTGTTTAGGTCAGCAGTAGCTGGGTCCAGTCCAAATGCCCCCGACTAACAGGATAAGGAATGCGATTTTGGGAGTCGCCCTTCCCTTCCCCTCCCTTTTTCCCAAACTTTGAATGGGTTGAAGATGGTGACTTTGAATGAATTGCTCTTTAATTTATTCGTTAAGTCTCTATTTTCCTCAACAAACCTTCTTAAAAGCACATGGAAATTTCATCATTCATGGGCTCTTTTTTCTTCTCTCTTTTTGGGTTGGTCTTGGTCGTGTATATGGTGCAACTGCCACGAATTCTGGCTTGATTATTGGTAGCAGATGCCCCTGGAATTGGGGCAGAGAATTGCAAATAGCCACGAGTAATGTGGGCATCATGAAAGGAAATTGATTACAATACCAAGTTTGTCATCCCAGGTCCCCTTTTTTTAAAGCGTGGATTTATTTGTTGTTTAATTCTTACTCAAAAATATGTTTCTTAAATTATTACAAGGAAGTTATAAATTTCTTTTATTGAGATGAACGCAAATTCACTTAGAATGTTAAGGGGATGGACTTTAAATTCTCTACCAGGGCCTGAAAATGGATCATATCACTTATGAGAGAGAGAGAGAGAGAGAGAGAGAGACATGGCATGATATATAGTTGATAAAACTGAATAGAGTTGGCAACAAGAGAGAGAAATGCATGTGAATGTGGGTGGGAAGAAAGATAACATAATCCCAAGCATGTAATCGTGGTGCGAGGTTGAAAGAAATTTTGGCAACGGTGACAAACAAAATGTGCCAACACAATTCTTATACACACACATTACACGCCTTTTGATATGTGTATCCTTAGATTTGATGAATGGTGGTGATCTTTCAAGGGTATTGTCAATTTAAAATGCACATTAAGAAGATAAGATAAGATGATTTCAATTAATGGCATATGACCACCGCAACTGGTGAGAAAATGTGGAAACAGAGAATGGTGAATTGCTTGTACTAACTAAGCTCTTGGGGTTGCAAAGCCCTACCTGAAATTACTGATTTTTTGGGAAGTCAGTCAATGACAGTCATGCAGTCTGGAATAAATGGAAGGGGACACGCATTGAGTTTTGAAAGCTAGTTTGACTAAAGAACGCGACAAACTTGTCAGTTAAGCTGATAATTGATTGCTAAAATCTGGAACAACAAGATTGTTTAGCATCAAAATTATTATTTGTGACTGCGCACGTCTTGGATGTTCTCAAGAACGTTGCAGAACATATTGTCAAAAGATGAGTCTCCGTGGAAAATGATTATTAATTTTAAAAACATTTCTTACATACAAAAAAAAATATATATATATATATATATATAAATAAATACAATACCGATATTTATTATAATCAAAATCTCGATTTTAAATAATAAAATCATTAATTTTATTAATTTTAATAAAAAATAATTTTAATTTTAATTAAAAATAATAAAATAATAAAAATATTTAATAATTTTTATTTATTTTAATCGATTTTATTATTTATATATTATTAAAAATTCTGTTTTTATATTTTATTTTTACGTTTTAATTTTTTAAATAAAAAATAATTTTAATTAAAATCACGATTTTAATAACCTTATCTGTATCTAATAAACAACCAACTAAAAACTTAATGATTGATAAAATTCTCAAATAAATTTCGATGAGATTGATATTTAGTAATGATAAATTTAATTAGTTATTTTTCAATAATATAAAGGATATTTTTGAGGTAAGATGCATGCAAAATAATAAATTTTTTATAGATAATTTCATAATAAAAATTTATAAATAATAATTATTTTTTATATTTATATTATATTTAAAATTTTAAATTTTTTAAAAAAATATTTAAAAGATCATATAATAAATTTTATTTAAATAATTTAATTGATAAAAATAAATTTAAGATTATATAATTAAATGTATGATCTTATATTTAAAATTTAAATAGAATATTGTAACAATAAGATAAGATAATGTATTAATTTTTTTTAAGAATTAATTAAAATATATATAAATGGATCTGAATATTTTGGTTATAAAAAAAATATTTATTTAAATAATTTTTTTATATAATAAATATTTAATATTTATATGAGATGAGATATATTAGGATTTTTTTATGTAAAATATATATATATATATATATATATATATTTGAGAGGAGGGAGAAAATACAAGTGTTGGCCAAATTTGCCGGTTATAAAATATTTTTTTAAAGGCCACGAGAGCTGTATCCGTCTTTGCTCTATACCTTTCAATCCATCATCATGACCAGTCACTTCATGCAGATAATGGCTGCAAGATGTTTTGTTCATTTTTAAATTTAACAGAGAAATTACAACCAAACGTAGGTCCTGAAACTGCAAGCTGCCAAGCTTCGTAATTTGAATAAATTAATAAATAAAAAACTAGACTGTTGACACAGTTAAAGGGCAAAATATGCACCACATTATTTAATTAATATTTGAAATAGAAAGCGAACAGATAATTCCATCGTATAATTGAAATGGTAAAGCCATTGTTTGCGGATGAAATAATATTTAAATTATCTGCAATATAATTTAAATAATATAGTAAGTGTTGTAAAGTTAGCAAGGGTGCTATCATGAGAAGCCTTCTTCGCCTGGCTTGGTCTTTGTCTGCCTGCTGCTTCTTGTTGGGAGTAGCGTAGGGACCATTTTACTGCTAAATCGTGCATTCTATCTTGATGAAAATCTGCGTACAGTAATTAATTGGCTCCAGCTTTAGGCAGTCTCTATGAACAAATGAAAAGCCGGGTGATACTGATTGCCAAACAAAAGCTTCAAAATTTCTCAAACAAGCAAAAATGGCAATACGAATCACTGCTTGGAATTTTCTTTTGTTCAATTCCAATGCACGACCAGCACCATTAGTAGATCTTCGACAGCACACTGCTATTCTTTTACACTCTTTTACTTTATCAAGTAAAAAATAGTAGTTCTAATGAATTTATTCTTCAGAATAATATATTCTTTTCTAACTAGCTTATCAGTTAACAACTTGGAATAAAGAGCAACTACCAACCAACCAGAACTACCTCTCAGGCCTCAGCGGAAAAGATACTCTTAACCCTCAATTCGTAAGTAGAAAATAAAGGGACAGCAGTTAAAGAGATAATAATCAGAAGAATTAAAGCATCTGTGTGTCAACGACAGAAACAGAATGATGGCACAACCTCCCATTATTTGATAGGTAGCTAGTAATCCTTGTTCATTTTGGAAATCTTGATGAATTATGAGAAAAATTCGATTTCCCACCAACCAAGCCAGGTGGGTCACCATACAATGATTTCTACATTTATTGAATCGGTTTTGTTTTGTATTTTTCACACTTTTAGTAGATAGGCAACCGAAAGAAACCCAAAGGGAATTCCGTTTAATGTTTTATTTTGGACTTGAATACAGGTTTTTCTACACTCTAAAATCATATTAGGAAATGAATTTTTATTTTCCAATTATTTCTCAAACTTCATGTTTAACATTGCCGTCTCGGTGTCTTTGATTTCTCAAATTTCTCTATTTTTAGTTTTGAGCAAGGCTAACTCTAGGTTTCGAGTAAAGCTTATCACAACCTCTAGATTTCGAGTTACTCATTTTATTTTGGTTGTAATACAGGTATGATTGATTATTTGTCTGTTATTATGCAACACAGAGATTCGTGATCAAGGTCACCAAATAATAACGAGTCTTGTATAAAAGGTGTAATAAAAAATTTATATGTAAATTAACTTTGATTTTGTTTTGATATAAGCATGTGATGTGGAGCAACGGAGTAATCGTTGATTTTTCATTCATGTTCATAAAAAGACCCCGTGCACGACCTGTTTTGTAACTTATGATAGTTATGTCACTCATACTTTTGTTTACAATAAACTTACATTTGTTAATGTTCGGATGATATTTATAAATGTACTTAAATAATAAGTTCACTTTTTCTATAAGGGTAGCATGATATATTTATGGCAAATATTTAATCAATAGATTTATATTTTTATAACATTATAATTGTTCAGTGGTCTTAACATATCTTATATTGTGACTATCTTATATAAAAAATAAAAAATCAATATTTAAAATAATTGTCCTAACTATATATTATAGAAAAATTTTATACCACAAACAATATAGTCAAATCTCGTTGTCCTCGATCGATATCATGCCAGCCATCATCAGTATGTATATATTTGAACACAAAAAATAAGTTAACATACTATATTGGAGTAGGACAAAATTAAACATTCGAACAAGGGTAAAAATATATTCCAAATAAGGAAAATAATAACTAAAAATATAATTTCAAATAGGTTGGCCTTACTCAAAACCATGGTTTCTCCTGCATTTTTCTAGAACTTCTAGATTTGATCTGAAAATTGATTTTTTGGTTACATTACCCATCTACATTCTCATTCTAATAAGTTTTAAACTAAACTACAGCATATAATTTACAATTTGTATGTTGATTTCCTAAAAATTTTTAAAATTATTTCAAATTACATACATTCAAAGGAAACAAATTTTCAAAAGTAAACTCATTGATTTTAATGAAATACTGGCCATCAAATATAATATTTTAGTGTTGTCACAAATGTGGACTTTCACTCAAATTTGATCGGAATGTGAATTTAAGCTTTGATTCAAAAAGAAAAAAAATGTGATTTGAATGGTTTTGAATGAAAGAGAGATGATGTACTCGTGAGTTTTGTAAATCCCAGTTTGGAACCTCACTCGGATAAGAAGAAACCCATCCATACGCAGCAAACTTCGAAGAAAATGGAAAGAAAAGAACGGGAAACACAAACACTCAATTTAAAGAACAAGCAACCATAGAAACTACTGAGAAGAGAACATGCAACCATAGAAACTACCAAAAGCCTTACTCAAAACTAAAGTTTCTCCTTTACAATTTCTTTCGCATTTCTCCGAAACTTTCAGATTGATAAAAAAAATTGATTTTCTAGTCACACTATCCATCTACATTCTCGTTCTAACAAATTTTAAACTAAACTAAGCATCTAATCTATGATTTAAATGTTGATTTTATAAAAATTTCAAAAATTATTTCAAATTATATGCATTCAAAGGAAATAAAATTTTCATAAACAAACTTACTGATTTTAATAAAACATTAGCCGTCAAATACGATATTCTACCGGCGTCACAAGTGTGAAAATTTACCAAAATTTGATTGAAATGTGAGCTTAACTTTTGATTGAAAGAGAGAGAGATGTGATTTGAATGATTTTGAATGAAAGAGGGTAGTACACGCTTGAGTTTCATATGTGTGGAATAAGGGCTTTTTTATCTCAAAACAATTTTTTTTGTTTAGTTTGAAAATTTTTGTTTTTAATATAGTCTTTTAAATGTGATCGTTTTTGTAAACTTTCCAATAAACTTTGGTAAGCAATTCATCTGCAAGATATTAAACCAAGAACGGTAAACAGATATTAAATTAACTTGTGTGATGGGAAAATATTTTCAAGACTTATTAAAAAAGATTTTGAACAATTAAATAATAAAATATTAATATTTATGTAGTTTGATTAATATGACTTACATCCACGAGAATATAAAATTTAGAAAAGTGTCTTTAAATTTATAAATAAAAGAGAATGCAAAATTTTAAACTAAAATGATTCGAATTAACTTCAAGGATTAAAATAATTTATAAGCCTAATTTTATAAAAGATCCAAAACTCAAATACTCTTAGTTATTTTATACCCTTTAAAACCCATCAAACCTCTCTTAGTTATTCTATACCCTTTAAAACCCATCAAATCTCTCCTATTTATAGTTTAAAGGAAGGGAATAATAAGTTTAATAACTTAATGTGGGACGGATATAAGGCACCAATCCTAATAAATCTCGATCTTGGTTTGTATCCGGTACATAAGAGATAGAAAAATATATTCTAAAATTTGCTCTACCTTTTTCTATTAGAGCCCAATAAGCTTAAGCCACCATCAATGAACACCAATTAAGGTCAAGCACTACTTGAACTTGTAAACTGGAAGAGACTTCCTAAATATATTAGCAAGATTGTCTTGGGTACTAATTTTTCAAACAAAAATTTTTCCTTTAGCTATGATATCCTAGATAAAATGAAATTTCACGTCAATATATTTTGTTCTCTCATGATACATCTGATCTTTAGTCAAATAAATAATACTTTGACTGTCACAATGAACGATAGTAACACCTTGATGTAAACTGAATTCGCCAAACAAACCCTTTAACCATAAGATTTCCTTGATTGTTTCGGTCACTATCATGTATTATGCTTCTATAGTTGATAAAGCTCCAACATGTTGCAAAGTAGTTAGAGCTGTCAAAAGGGCCAATCCGATCCGGCTCGGCTCTACCCACCGCGGGTCAGCCTTAAACGAACTGGATCGGGCTGGCCCGTTTATTAGATAAGTTGGTATTTTATCAATCTTAACCCAGTCCGCGGCTAATGGGCTGGCCCGCAGACCGATTTAAAAATTTTTAAATTAAAAAATATATATATAATAATAATAAATAAAATATATTAATTACTATCAAATATATAAATAAAAATAAATTTATTTTAAATATTTCAATATTTTTAATAGTCAATTAATAATCTAACAAATAAAAACATTATAAAAAATTTAATTTGTATATTTTTTTATATGTAGCTTCCACAAAGTAAAGAAAA
>JAVXUL010000008.1:10571395-10582294 GCA_035590515.1 Trichilia minutiflora | reverse complement strand
CTTGTTCTACCTTTTCTATTGGATCTTGGCTTGGACATAGCCAATTAGACTCTTGGAAAAAACACTCCCTGTGGATAAGACACTTGGACTCACCAGACTATACTATAACAAGACTACCTATACTTGAGTACAAAATCTAATTGAGATCAGCCAACCCTAGGCTACCACATAATACTCATCTGGGGGTCCACCTCCCAGTGAACTCTCCCCTAGGCTACCACCCTGTAGCTACAGTAAATAACCGGTACACAAAACCGTTATCACCTATACATATAATCATAAGTCCTGGTTAAATGACCAAATCATCATCATAACACAAAATATGGTCCACTGACCGCAATATCACATAACAAATGTAAATCTGGCTCACTGCCCATATCATTATATAAAACATATACTAAAATGAAAAACCAATATGAAATCCATTACAAAACCATATATTACACACGCTTGTACATATTTTGGTATTTGAAAAATAATGAGAAAACGTTTATAAATATTTGCATATCCTTTTATTTATAAGGAAAATAAACATTTAAATAAAGGACTAAAATAAAAGAGTGTTCACTCACAACTTAGGGAAGGTATACACTCCCTAGTTTTTCTCTTTCTCCGGTGAATTACGCGAGTACCTCGATCTCGAACCGTCGTCTAACCATACATATAAAAGTACTATCAATATCTAAAACATAAACAGGATTTGATTACGTGCAATGGATGCTAATCCCGGGTTTCTAATATTTGAACCATTACATATAACCGTCTAAAATCTTCGTTAAACATCTAATTACCCAATTAATATCGACACGGACCCACATTACTGCTAAACTGACTCATTTTGATTCATATATGTGATTCGGACTAGTAGGCCCCATGTACTTGTCAGAACAGTAATCAGAGTTACTATTTATGCTTACCAAATTTCTCCAAATCATATTTCTAGCTCCTTATCATCTTATTGAGCTATTCTACAATCTAATTAGCATTCAAAACTATAATAAACGTTCAAAATCTATCAAAATCTACCCGGATAAACAGTAAAACCCATACGAATCAAAGACATTAAAAATACGAAATGAATATACAGATGAGCTAAAAACGAAGCTACGAACCTCGTGGTGTAATCGGTTTATTTGATTTTGCCTCAAAACCAAAAAACCTCAAATTCTTCTCCCGAAGCCCTAACTTCTCTTTGCAATTTTTGTGCCCAAATCAACAGATTGATTCTCCTGGGTAGCTGGATGCATAGAATGCGACTTGTCTGCGAAAAGAAATAAAAAATTTGCTGAAATGTGGTAAGGTTTAGAGAGAGAGACAGGGAGAACGTGAGAGGAGGAAGAAAAGAAAAAGAAGGAAGTAGAAACGTGAAAAATCTAACCCTCAGCCCTTATTTATAGAAAAGAGTGAAATTATCATTTTGTCCTTAAGAAATACAAAGGAGAATCTTCTAGAAGTGGGTAAAATTATCATTTTACGCCTGTTCGATTGAACGAACTAGCATTCGTTCGAACGAAAAATGCCTTCGATCGAACGAATCGCGGGATTCATTCAAACGAACTATAATTCGATTGAACGATTTAACCATTCGATTGGACGAATCTTGGCACTTCCGAAGTTAGAGAGCTCTCCTCCTATTCGTTCGAACGGTCGATTATTCGTTCGAACGAAATGATAAATTCGATCGAACGAACTACTATTCGGTCGAATGAATTCAGCTCCAAGTTTTCTAGAGAGTTCCTCTTTAATTCGTTCGAACGTTCTGGGACTTCGTTTGAACGAATTACCCGATTTGGTCTAACGAATTCTGCGCTCGTTCGAACGAATTTTATACTTTCTCATTTTTCATTCTCGGAACTTCATTATAACCAATCCAACTACCCAAATGAATATAGATTCTCACCCACACGTACACGGGGTATAAAATAAATGTAAATATATGAACAAGATGAGTAAGAAATGATAGATATATCCTCAAAATATAAGCACGGTCTTACAATCAATAAAAGTGAATGTAGATTTAATTGTTGAATTATTATAAAAATCTTTTACCTGTATGTTTTTTCTCTTTACACTTGTGCTTGCCATAAATTACTTGATCGTTACATTTGTCATTAATAACGACATTAATTATTTAGTATTATTTTTAAAAAATATTTAAACTACCATTTCATTCAATTCACCTCCTTCTCGATGATATTCACTTGGTCAATAATAAGTTAAAATAAATATTTGTAAATTTATAATATAAATAATAAGTTAAAATAGGTATTTATAATTTTAATACAAAAACAATAAATTTTTTTAAAAAAATAAAAAAATAAAAAATCTTATAAGTTAAATATGGATATAATTTAATTTTTATATAATATATTTTTTTAGTCCAATTTTGCAATGATCAATTAATAATAAATAGATTCTTATTTTATAAAACAATAATAAAAAATATATAATCAAGTTATTTGTAATAGTAAAAACTGATAGCAGGACCTATTTATAAGAAAATATTAAAATATATTCTTATTTTATTATCGTATATAACACTAGAGACCAAAATGTCATTATTTCTAACTTAGGTCTGCCAGTGAACACCGTTATTCTTTTATATTCCTTTATTTTCAAAATAAAAAAAGTAGTACCAATGTAATGATTTTTCAGAATAATATGTTCTTTCCTCGTTAACGTATTAAATATCAGTTTGGAATAAGGCCAACTGCCACAACCAACCAACTTAACTGTCTTTCAGCGGATCTGATACTCTTGGCCCCCAAACCATAAGTGGAAAATGAAGGGACAACAGTTAAAGAGATAATAATCGGAAGAATTAAAGCACCTGCATGTCAATGACAGAATGATGGCACGACCTCCTATTATTTGATAGCCAGCTAAGTAGCACTTGTTCATTTTGGAATTTTGATAAATTATGAGCAAAATTCGATTTCCCACCAACCAAACCAGGTGGGTCACTAGACAATGGTTCCTATATTTATTGAATCGGTTTTATTTTGTATCTTCACATTTTTTGTGGATAGGCAACCGAAAGAAAATCCAAAAAGAACTCAGGTGGGTCACTAGACAATGATTTAGTGCTTGTTTTGGACTTGAAGATAAGACTTTCCGACACCCAAAATCACGCGGTAAATGATTTCTTTTTTTTTTTTCCATTATTTCCCCAACTTCATGTTTGACATTGCAGGTTTCCGTGTTTTTGCTTTCTGTATTTTTGGGCCAATGACAAGGAAATAAACACAAAAATCCTCACGAGATAGGGGGAAAGAACACGAATAAAAAAACCCAGACATTAGAAAACCGTCCACAATGGGTTGGTATCACTTCTTGGGGTCTCTCACCAATGTTTGAACTTCACTATTGAGTATACGGATGCATTTTCCCCCTAAATAAAATTTAGTTGGGAGTAGGAATAAAAAATGACCGCTTCAGTATAACCAGAAGCAGCAACCCTCCAACTCATCATCACAAAGCTTAGCTCTTAAAGCCAAACAATAAGATACCGTTAACCTCATTCAAACCACTGAAAAGTGGTTTTATAAACAACATGTTATTTTTAAAGTCTGCTACATCCACAGTGTTACTTACACCCAAAAATATTAAAACATGCTAAGCTAGTAGAGGATTAAATCGTTGAGATGACTTTCATGACACACGGGATGTGTCAGATTGAGACCTCAAGAAATTGAACGTTTAGATTGAATAGGAGAAGCTTCACACAAATTAAAGACATTCGCAACTTTATTTTAGTATGTTGCTCTGTCTAATACTGGTATGCAGGTCGATGAGGCCGGTAATCAGGTGGTGGACCTGCAGATAGATGGTAATTGGAGGCTTGCATTCTAGAAGCCAGAGGGTAATATTCAGATTGATGACGAGCAGAAGATGATGGATCATGATGATGGTATGAGGTACCTCTCCTGGATGCTATGTAAGAGCCACGGTGATCAAAGTTATCTTGAAGTAGGGGTATTGTATAAGAATCACAGTGCTCAAACTCATCTCGATGTCTCGGTTTCACATCCAAAGGTTGTAGGTCACAATATTGACGAAGGTCCCTTCTGTAATCATCTCTTTCTGATGGATGGAGTGCAGAGCCCAACGGCAAGTGCAAAGGCGGGCATAGAGACGGATGCTGTACAGGTGATTCATATGTCACAAGATCCTTTGAATATAAGCAGTCCCTGGCAAAAACATGGCGTCTCTCATCTTCCCATCTATGGTGCATACTATCTCGATATAAAAATTCTTGGGTATCTGTTCTTGGACCCTGATGCAACCGTTTAGATTTGGGGTCTACAAATGTACGGGTTTCAGCCTTTCTGCTCCTTTGAGGTCTCTTGGACTTACGACCGACAAATGATGTAGAAGCTTCATCTTGGCGGCTTTCAGCATTTCTTCTCCTGCGAAGTCTCTTGGATTTATGACCGGCAAATGAAGGAGCTTCTGTTTGTTGGTGTCCAGCCTTCTTGCTTCTACGAGGTCGCTTGCAACTGTGACCTACAAATGTAGGAGCTTCCACTTGCAGGCATTCAGCTTTCCTGCTCCTGCAGGACCGCCTAGACTCACTATCTACAAATGTAGGAGCTTCTGTTTGTGGGCTTTCAGCCTTCCTACTTCCATGAGTCCATTTGAGCTGATAATCTACAAATGTAGGTGGTTCTGGTTGGTGGCTTCCTTGCAACCTTCCGGATGTGGAGCTTTTGCTGGCAACACTTAAAAGCTTGCACAAGTTTTTCACCTACTGACAAAGACAAGCAACCATTACCGATTGTCTCAACATGCAAGGACAAGGGAAAGGAAGTCCCTAACAAACTGAAACACGAGTCCTTTGAATCTAAATATCTGTAATTAAGATCGGGGTTCAGACCTGTTTAGAGTTCAATTGACAGTGAAACTTGTTCTTGCTTTAATAATTGTCCTTGATTACATTTTTGAACTTTTCCTCTGCCAGTGGCAAGCAATCCTCTAAAACCGTGAACCGCACCTTTCAACACAAACAATAAAAAGGTTTCTCCCAGAATAAGTGCCCCAAACCAGTATAGAACTGTAGCATAAAACTTAATACTATTACCTAAGATCACAATGCCAAAACTAAAAAATTAAACAAATAAAGAAGGTAAACCAGATTTGAGACACCTACGAATGCATAATAAGACATAGATATACCAAAATATAATAAATGAACAATTAGTACTTAGGGAAGCAACAAAACTGAGTCCTTGCTCTTCAGTCACCCAGGAAACATTAAAAAGAATTGACATTAGCTTTAAACCCAACAAAATTCTATACTAAATTATAAGAATATAAAACTTATGTCAAACATCTTTTCCTAGTTTGCAACTTGGCTCCTTATCTACCTCCTCCATCAATAATCCATCCATCAAAATTTTTCACTATTATGTTAAGACTCCATTACCAGTATGTCCAGTTACCAAAGCACAAAGCATTTTCCTACCTTGCATTGAGATTGGATTAAACCAACCCCAGGATCAACGCTACCATACACCCGAACAAAATCATAACTTTTTCAATCATAATCCATCCAAAGAAACCTTGTATGTCACATCCCTTACATGTGCTTGCTTGCATTTACGGTATACGACCAACAAAGATCCATAGGGCACCCAAAATGCCATTATTCAATTTGAAAAGAAGGTTAAACCATTACACCACTGGTTCATATATACTTTCAGTTGTTGGACTGCAGAGTCACTAATATCAGAGCATCAACTTTTCATATTTGAGTTACCTAATTGATCTATTACTCATTCAGGAAGTAGTTTAATAAAGAGAATGCAAGAGATAGAATAGTAATTCTTCAACACAAATGTTGCCCATTCATTTGCGTAATTGCTGAAGAAGATTAATAACCATCTTGGAAGCTTCAAGACATGCATTGTCATAAAGAGTATTAAGGATAAATAAGTAGAAAGCTCAATATTATATGCTTGTATGCTTTAGGAATAACAGATAAAAATAAATTCGAAATGTAAACCACTAACCTGAGATGGGAATGCAGATTCAAAAGCTTTAGGCTCAATATTATAACCCCCAGGTGCTGCAGCTTCATAGATCCCATACATTAACTTTAAATCATAATCAAACAGAAATAGCTTCATTCCTTCATAAATTTCAAACACTATATCTCTCTTGCCAGCAGGCAATCCTAAAACCTGGTAATGATAACAATCCTTCTTCGTCTTAGAACTGCACATGAATATCATCCCTGTGCTTTTATCTTTCATTGTTGTCTTCTTTTTAGAATAATCTGGATTTTGTCTATTCTTGACAACCAATTCGTTCTTACCCCTCAAAGCTTTCTTCTTAATTTTGTATATTTTCCTAAACTTATTCTTTATCTTCTTTGAATTTGCTTCTAAATTTTCTTTAGCTTTTGCTTCATTTCTTGTATCCCCTTCATTGTGCTCCTCTTCTCTTGTATTTGCTTCATTACTCACCTCACCTATTTCATGTTTTGTACTCTCTCCATCTCCAAAAATCTTTGGACGCTTAAACTTTTCCTTGACCCCAAGAACCATATTTGATTCATCACCATTCAATTTCACTGGCTTAAGGGTAGTAACTCCTGTATCAACATTGCTGACCCATCCATCCTTACCCAGTTTTGATGTAGAGTCCACCTTCTTCTTTTGGAGCAATTTGGATCTTTTCCTCAACTTGCTCACTTTATTCTTGGAAATTGCTTCAGAAATTCTTTCATTTTTTGCCTCTTTCTTCACCTCTTCTTTTGGATTTTCATCATTCTTCAACTCTTCTTCTGGATCTTCTATAATAATCAGTTCTTCGTTTGGATTTTCATCGTTCTTTACCTCTTCTTCTGGATCTTCTTCAATGGTCACTTCTTCCATAATAATCAGTTCTTCGTTTGGATTTTCATCGATCTTTACCTCTTCTTCTGGATCTTCTTCAATATTCACCTCTTGTTCTGGATTTGCGGCATTATTGATCTCTTCTTCCGAATCTTCTTGGAAACTCACCTCAACCTTCGGATTTTCATCATTCTTCGCCTCTTCTTCTAGACCTTCTTTATTACTCACATCCTCTATTTCATTTACTTTCTTCTCTTCATCTCTAAAAGCCATGACAAATTCTTTAAGATGCCTGGCCTCGTCAACATTCATTTTCATTTGATCCAGTGGAACCATCTCAGTATCAACATTCCCAGTCATACTATCTTCATCCAATTTTGATGCAAGCAAATTCCCATCATCCATAGTCAAACTGTAAGGAAGGGCATATCATGGAAGAAATCCTAAGAACCCTGGCAAAACGAAATGCATATAGAGTGCAACAAGAACCAAAGTAATTGAGAAGGCAAGAATTAAATCCTCAAAGGCTTTTCGATGATAAGGACGATAATGGCAATCTAGCCTAGAGGCAGGCTAGAATGAATTATTCTAATTTGGATTGTAGATGCCAGGCCTATTTCCCCGGCATCTACAATCCAAATTACACCAGATGAAAAGGGTGGGCATTGATGGTCCAAAATACCGTAGGCAAAACTTGTACTCCATCCGTCTCAGAAAGGTCCTTAGATGTACCATAATTCAAAATTCAAATTAATCAGAATGCATATTAGTAACCAAAAATTGAATATTAACTCTTTTTGCATGATGGTTTGGTAAGCGTTACCCTTTTTACACGCACCTTCTTCCTCCATAACGTGCCCCGGGGTCTCAACATGAGCTTATGATATCATATTTCTCCTTATTTAAGAATTCTTTTCATAACAGGACTCCGATTCTCATACAAGATTGAGGTTAGTATAATAAATTCACAATTATTTCATATGTCAAAACCCTCGTACAAAACCCTAGCATAATCAAATTTTAAATTTTAAACACTAAACCGATCAAGCATTAATAAAAATTGTATTTCCTTCAAAATCATTCAGAGCACAATTCAGTTAAAAGCAACAATTCAACTACCAAGCCATCTACATCAATTCCATATGTAACAATCACTTGATCGAAATCAACAGCAAATAAACATCAATTAAATCAAATACGAGGAAAAAATTACAGATCTTGGATTTTAAGTTAGGATTATTCAATAGAAACTAGAAAGATCCAAGATGAAACTCACCTTTGCTAACGAACTTGTTGAGCGTCAGAATGGGGGTGTGAACGACGAAGGAGGATAAAAAATACGGTTCACTCACTCGTCAACGGTGTCGTTTCATAAATGTGATGCTTCTCGTCTCTTGAAAGTTTGCGAAAGCCTTCGATGTGTTGGTGCTGTACTGAGTATCGCCATTTGGAATTGGGCTTGGGCAACACCGCGGGCCTGTTTCTAATTTCCACGGATAAAGTTTGATGTCCTTTTTCTAATCGCCTGTTTCAGGGCTTGTTATTTTTCGTTAATTCCTAGAAAATTTGAAAATTGTATTTTGTGCATCCCATCAAGTAGCTTGAAAACATTAATTAGTGTTTTTATTAATAAAAAATGAAATAACTTTTTTATATGATGTTTTTAAAGTTCGAGAAAGTTTTGAATAATAACCCAACAACTAACAATACATTGTGATTAAGTAAAAATATTCTGACGAATTGTATTTTATAATTTACTTATTAAATATCTTTCAAAGATTAATATTTTTAATTGTTCAAAAAAAATTAAATACAGTTATATTATTATTATTATTATTTTAATTTTAATTTTAACAATGTTAAAATATACAAAACAAAAAAGAAAAAGTATAGTATAACATTAAAAATCATAAAACTTAATAATTAAATTATTAATTTATAAAATGAATTATGAGGAAGATAGTCGTTTTTTTAAGAGCTAGGAAAATATTAAAAATAATGTTTACACTATGAACTAAAAAGTGGAACCCATTTTATATATTTTGTGAATATAATATTATATAAATTCAACTAAATATATTTTATTTTCTTAATGAAAATAAACTTTAAAAAGTTGAAGCTCAACCTCTTGTTCAACTGTCCAGGATTGTGCATGCGTAGTATTATCATTCTATTTTTAAATTTTATTTTGAAAAAATTGTATTTGTGATAAAACAAATTTTAATTATACATCATTATTCTGACAGCATATTAATTCACTTTCTGCGTTTTACATTTATATATTTTTATTTTAAATTAAGATTATAATCCCAACTTATAAATGGAAGATTATTGTTCTATCAAGAATTGGGAATGAAAAAAATGATTGCCAAAAGAATGTTTTCTTCGTATGCACAAATGAATAATCTATAGCACGGCTCAAGAGTCAAGAGACCCCTAATCTTCTCCTTTAGACTTTTTCCTTTTTTGAAAAACTTGTCCTTTCTTGTTAGCCTAAGTATCAATTGCAAAGCTGCGGACGTAGCTGATGAAGAACCGATGAATTCTCCATTGACATTGTGTACAGGTTGCCCTTTCCACGGCTTAAACATGCCATATTCATTATTCAGTTGATTTCCGGTTTGACTTGACTGCAACGATGAAAAAACATAACATCAATAATAGTTACATTACATACGATAAAGAAAATATATTATATAACAATTATTCTTTTCCCCATATTCCAATTCTCTATCATTCAGGCTGAATCATATCCAAAACTCTGACGTCCAAAACTCTTATTTTAGGAAGTATTAGCTACTTATGCTCCATAGTCTAAACAAGAAATAGAGAGAGAATTAAAAACAAAAAACCTTGATTCAGTGTTCAAACAGCTTTGAAGATATTTCATCTTCTAAAAACTCCACTTCTACGGCAATTCATCACAAACTTACAACCTACTTTTTTTTTCCTCTTAATTATGCCATTGGACCCTATATTTTCTGCATTAATCCAGCATGAACTGTTGCTCGAAAGTATAGAACGGAAAATAAGAACAGAGTGTTTGCATAATTACCTGACAATATACTTGTTGAGATCTGCAGTTCCACCAAAGGGTAGGGACAAAACTCATGTAATTAATGACACCAGGAACAGCGATCATTCAACTTAGTACCTCTAAGCAGTATAGCCAGGTCAAGTGTAAATCTGTCAGGATACCAAATCTTCTCGTAAGAGAATTCCCATAAAGTAACTGTTGGTGAGTCAAGTATTGAGCAGCCTGTTAATTTCGGTATTGGACTGAAATACAAAATAATAGAAGGACCAAAGTACAAGGTTTTTCTACAATTTTATTAAAGGTATTTTGGTCTTTTTAGTGGATTGGTTAGTTAGTTGATTAGCAGTTTGTATATATTCTCAGCAACGTTTCCAGTAGAGAGAGAGTGCATTTGTTTTCTTGACTGTAGTTGTTGCTAATAGATTGAGAAGAATTAAACAACAAGCTCTCAGTTTTTCTTCAAGATTTTTTTCTTGGTTTTCTTTCTTCTTCGTGTAGTTTTCTTGTTCTTCATTTCTTCTTCATTTTGCAGTGATAGGAGCTGGTGTTCATACTTTATCTTGCTGGTTTGTTTCCAGAAGAAGTAAGAGAGTATTTCTGGAGGACTTGGAGACTGGGAATCGTTCAGCTGGTAGCTTTCGCAATAAGTGGTATCAGAGTAGTTCTTCAAGACTAGCAGATTAAGGGTTCAATCATGGTGTCAACAAACTTTTCTGTGGAAATATTTACAGGAGATGGGGACTTCAATTTGTAAAAATTGAAGATGAAACCCCTGCTGGAACATAAAGGTTTGGACTCAGCCTTAGAGGAAGAAGGAGTCATGATTGAAGGGAGAGAACTTTCAGAATATGAACAGCATGAGGTGCAAAGAAAGACAAGAAGTACCTTGATACTGTCATTGGCTGATAAGGTTCTGAGGGAAGTTTCAAAGGAGACTACAGTAAGAGGGTGATGAGTACATAAAAGTGTATGTGTATTAAGAGTTAAATTTATCATTTTACACTTAAAGTATGATTAACTCTC
>JAVXUL010000008.1:10537523-10571295 GCA_035590515.1 Trichilia minutiflora | reverse complement strand
ACCAATTTGACCCTTGGAAAAAACACTCCCTGTGGATACGACACTTGGACTCACCAGACTATACTATAACAAGACTATCTATACTTGGGTACATAATCTAATTGAGATCAGCTAGACCCTCAAAAATTTTTAAATCAGAGTAATTTGCAGGAGTACCTAACCAAACTTCTTCAAAATTTTTATAATTAATGAATGTAGAAGGAGCACAATTGATAATATAGTAAGCAGTAAAGATCGCTTCTGCCTAAAAATCTTTTGTCAAACCTATATTAGAGATTATATAGCGAGTCATTTTTCAAAAGAGTTATGTTCATCCGGTCTGTCACACCATTCTGTTGAGGCTTCATTCTGACTGTGTGATATCGAATAATTCATTCTTTTTTATAAAATTTATTAAATTCATCTGCACAAAATTTCAAGCCATTATCTGTTCTAAGCCGCTTAATCTGTATTCTTGTCTGTTTCTCAATCATAACTTTCCATTATTTGAAGGTTAAGAAAACATCATTTTTTTGCTTCAAAAAATAAACCTAAACCTTCCTTGAATAATCATCAATAAAAATCAATATATATCTGACACCACCCTTAGATAAAATACGTGATGGTCCTCAAAGATCTGAATGAATATAATTTAAAGTACCTTTTGTTCTATGAACTGCTGGTAAACTGAAGCTAATTCTTTTTTTGTTTTTTAAAAATACAACACTCATATAACTCCATCAACTCAGTACTTTGCCCATAAAAAAGACTTTTTTTACTTAATATAGCTAAACTTTTCTCACTCATATGGCATAACCACATGTGCCATAATTTGATGATGTCATAACCAGATAAAGATGATGTAGAGACTGCAACAGAACTTGTAATTAAAGATCTCTGTAAAATATACAAACTACCAGACCTGCAAGCTTTTATAATCACAAGAGCACCTTTATTAACTTTCAAAACTCCACCTTTAGTTGAATACTTGTACTCAAGTGCCTCTAGAGTGATGATATTCTTTTTCAAATCAGGAACATGTCTAACATCAGTGAGCATTCTCATAATTACCGTAATACATTTAAATTCGGATTGTGCCCTTACCCATAACATTACAAACAACATTGTTACCCATCAAAATAATTCCACAATTACAAGATTCATAAGTGGATAATAAATCCTTATTAAGACACATGTAATAAGAACAACCTGAATCTAAAATTTATTCATTCTTAGACCTTATTCTATCAGCAGTCACAAAGAAAATATTTTCATTACTCTTATCTGTTGCAACACTAGCTTCAAAAGCTTTATTATTTTTTTAAATAATTTTTTCGTTATGCTTTTTTTTATTCTTCAACTTAAAACATTCAGACTTATTATGCTCCTTTTTATGACAATAATTGTACTCTAAATTCTTATATTCAGATTTAGATCTAACTTTAGATTTTTTATTTTCGGAGTCTCTTTTCTTTAATATGCCCATAATAATTAAGCTTTCCGTCTTATTTTCACTACTTTTCTCAGTTATATCCCTATCAATCTGTTCCTTAAATTTTAAAGCAGATTTAATTTTTCGATATGAGATTGTATTCTTTTTATAAATCATAGTATCACGAAAATATTCAAAGGACCGAGGAGGAGAACATATTAATAATAAGGCATGATCTTCATCATCTATTTTAACATCTATATTAACAAAATCCATAACATTGGAATCAAATTTATCAAGATATGAAGGTATAGATGTACCTTCTGTTATCTGAAACATACACAAGGATTGCTTCAAATAAAGCTGATTCTCTACTGATTTTTTTATATACAAAGCTTTCAACTTCTCCCACATACCTTTTGCAGTTGTCTCAGTGGCGATTTTTCGTAGAACTTCATTAGAGAGATTTCAGATAATACACGATCTTACCTTTTTATTAATAACAGCAAAATCTTCATCATTCAAATTCTCAAACTTTTTCTTCTCTCCTTGAAGAGCTAACTAGACTTCATCCTGGATTAGGATGACCTCCATCTTGAGTTGTCACATTCTAAAATTAACACTTCTATCAAACTTTTCAATATGTGTCTTTGTTATTATCTTCGTTACCAAAATCTTAAAAGAGGTTCTGATATCAATTTGTTAAAAAAATATTCTCAAGAATTAACAAAAGAGATTTTGAACAAGTAAATAACAAAACACCAATTTTTATATGGTTCGGTTAATATGACTTATGTTTACGGATGAAAGCGAGTAAAATATTTTATTATCTTCAAAATTGAAGAATACAAAATTTAAGAGAGTGTCCTAAATTTACAAATAAAAGAGATCACAAAATTTTAAAATAAAAACGTTTTAATTAACTTTAAGGACGTAAATAACTTATAAATATAATTTTATAAAAGATCTAAAATTTAAATACTCTTAATTATTTTATATCTTTAAATAATAAGTTTAATTATCGAATGGAGTACGAATGCAATGCATCAATGCCAACATTGTGAATTACTTTCCAAATTCTTAAGAAATTTGAATACTTTATTAGGCACTGCCATGCCATTTCCACTTCAGAATAGCTGCTTGCCAACCCTTCCCAACAGGTTACGTGATAAGGCAAACTTTGTGCAAATTAGAGACATGCACAACTTTATTTCAATAGGGAGCTCTATGTCTAGTACCGGTACGCAGGTCGATGAGGACGATAGTCAGGTGGTCGGCCTGCAGATAGATGGTCGTTGGAGGCTCTTGGATGCAACTGTTTAGGTTGGGGTCTACAAATGTACGGTTTCCAGCCTTTCTGCTCCTGTGAGGTCTCTTGGACTCACGACCAACAAATGATGTAGGAACTTCAGCTTGGCGTCTTTCAGCATTCCTTCTCCCGTGAAGTCTCTTGGATTCAAACCTACAAATGAAGGACCTTCTGTTTGTCGGTTTCCAGACTTCTTGCTCCCACCAGATCGCTTGCAATTGCAACCTACAAATGTAGGAGGTTCTGCTTGCGGGCTTTCAGCTTTCCTGTTCCTGTGAAGCCGCGTAGAGTCGCTACAAATATGGGACATTCTGCTTCTGGGCTTTCAGCTTGCCTACTTTCGTGAGTCCATTTGGGCTCATAATCTACAAACGTAAGTGCTTCTGCTTGTTGGCTTCCTTGCAACCGTTTCAATGTAGAGCTTTCGCTGGCAACGATGAAAAGCTTGCACAAGCTTTTCACCTTTTGACAAAGAGAAGCAACCATTACTGATTGTCTCGACATGCAAGGACAGGAGAAAGGAAGTTTCTCACAAACTGAGATACTAGAGAGTTTTTGTATCTAAATATCTGTAATTAAGAAAGTGACCAAACCTCTTTAGAGTTCAATTGACAGTGAACCTTGTTCTTGCTGTAATAATTGTCCTTGATTACATTTTTAAACCTTTCCTCTTCCAGTGGCAAGCAATCCTCTGAAACCCGGAACTGCACCTTTCAAAACAAGCAATAAAAAGGTTTCTCCTGGAATAAGTGTTCCAAACCAGTATAGAACTGCAGCATACAACTTAATAATATTACCTGAGATCACAATGCCAAAACTGGAACATTAAACACATAAAAAAGGCAAACCAGATTTGAAACACCTACGATCTGGGGTTCTCATTTATTAGTTTGTAACAGCAGGGAAAATGTATAATGTGACGTAACTGCTGAACGAAATTTCGCATCAACAATTCTATTTCCTTCAAAATGAGATGAGAGCACAACTCAATTAAAAGCAACAATTCAACAATCTAGGTCATCTAGATAAATCCCATATATAAGAATCAGTAGATTGAAATCAACAGCAAATAAACAATCAATTAAACCAAATACGGGAAAAAATTACCGATCGTTGGGAAATATTAACCGTAATTGGAGTTTGAGTTAGGCTTATTGAATAGAAAATGAAACTCGCCTTCGTTAACGAACTTGTTGAACGTCAGAGAGGGGGAGTGAGAGTAGACTGCTGACAAAAACGTACAGTTCACTCGTCATCGGTGTCGTTTCATAAATGTGAATTTGAGAACGAAGATGCTTGTCGTTTGTTGAAAGTCAATCAACTCAACTGGTGTTCGTAAAAGACTTGGATGTGTTTGTGCTGTGCATTGAGTATCGCTATTTGGAATTGGGCAGCACTGTGAACCTGTGGTGCATTCCGTTTCCATGTTTTCAAATTTCTATGGTTAAATTATGATTTCGTTTTTCTAATCCAATAATTTAAGTTTACGGTTCACTCCAGAGTCCAGTTAAAGGCAGAGTGTGGGTATTGGAAATTCGAAAATTATATTTTGTGCTTGAGAAGATTAATCAGTGTTGTTATTAATAAAAAATGAAATAACTTTTCTATATTATATCTTTAAAGTTCGATAATGTATTTAATAATAACCCAAATATAAACAATACATTGTGAAGTAGAAATATTTTCAAGAATTGAATTTTATAATTTATTTATTAAATATCATTTAAAAATTAATATTTTGAGAATTCAAAAAATATTAAATACAGTTATATTGTTTTTAATATTTAAAAATTTTATTTCAATTTTAACATTGTTAATATATACCAAATAAAAAGAAAAGATATAGTATAACATTAAAAATCATAAAACTAAATAATTAAATTATTACTTAATTTATAAAGTGAGTTATGGAGGAAGATAGTTAATTTTTTTAAGAACAAGGAAAATATTTTTAAAAAAAAAATCATTTACACTATGAAACTAAAATGTGGAACCCATTTTATACATTCTGTGAATATAATATTTATAAAATATCAATTAGATATATTTTATTTTCTAAAAACAAAAATAAAAATAAACTTAAAAAAGTAAAAGCAACGAGTACTTGTTCATCTCTCGGTTATTATTCCATTTTTAATTTTTATTTTCAAAAAATCTGTTTTGCGATAATATAAATTTTAATTAAACATCATTATTCTGACATCAATATTAATTCAGTTTGTCTAGTTTAAATTAAGCAAGGATAATCCCAACTTTGTAAGTGGAAGATGAATATATCAAGAAATTTGTGGAACGAAAAAAAAAAAAATGATTGCCAAAAGAATGTTTTCTATAGACGCACAAGTGAAAAATATATAACAATGTAGTTTAACGAATGGCTCAAGAGTCAACAGACCCCTAATCTTCCCCCTTAAATTTTTTTTTTTTTTGAAAGACTTCTTCTTTCTTCTTAGCCTAAGCATCAACTGCAAAGCTGAGAACATAGCTGCTGAAGAACCGATGAATTCTCATTTGACATTGTGTACAGCTCGCTCTTTCCATTGCTTAGGCATGTCATATTCAGTTGATTTCCAGTTTGATTTGACTGCAATGATGAAAATAATAACAGTTTTACTACATACAGAAAGAAAATTTATAGTATAACAGTAATTTTTTACTCCTATTCCAATTCTCTATCAAGATGAATCACATCCAAAATTCTGACTTTCAAGTACAAGGAGGATGGTAAGAAAACTGATTTATTTACAACACAGCCTTCTTATTTTAGGAAGGATTAGCTAATTCGTTATGCTAAATAGTCTAAACAAGAAAGAAAGAGAAAATTAAAAACATAAAATATTGATTCAGTCTTTAAATAGCTTTGAAGATATTCCATCTTCTAAAAACTCCACTTCTATGGCAATTCATAACAATCTTACCACCATTATTTCTTTCTTTTTTCCTTTTTTACAAATGTAACCAGACTCCAGGATTATAGGCAAGCTATTAGCCAAACACAAAAGACCTTTTTCTCTTAATTATGCCATTGGACACTATATTTTCAGCATTGGGCCAACACAAACTCTTGCTCAAAAGTAATGAAAGGAAATAAGAACAGAGTGTTTGCATCAGTTACCTGACAATATACTTGTTGAGATTTGCAGTTCCACCAAGGTGTAGGGACACAACTCATGTAATGACACCAGGAACAGCGATCATTCAAGTTAGTACCTCCAAGCAGTATAACCAGGCCAAAAGTAAATCTGCCAGAATCACAAATCTTCTGTTAAGAGAATTCCCAGAAAGTAACGAAGACAAGCACCTAAGAGGTGTATGAATCTAATAATCATGGTGATGACTTCTAAACATTGACTCATTGCATGAGATAATTAATATAATGCCTCCTCTCAATCTCAACAATATATGATCCCTATCTTATCAAAAAGGAAAAGGAAAAAAAAAATGAATGAATAAAATTTATATTCAGTAGGTAAAGAATATGTGATAGGAGTGATTATAGCTGAAAAGATCCAAAAGAAATTGAGAATATCAAACTAATAAAGAAAAACAACTCCGCACTTGATAGCCTATTTACACATATTCTCTCATTCTATGCGCTACTTCGGGGAAGAGATAGTAACTTGGTTTGCTCAAGGAGGTGCACTATTCAAAGGTGCTTTTACAGTGCGAAAATATCAAATTGATATATAATGTTATTATTTCAACCATGAAGGGAATCAGACAATTCATGAAAGGGCTTCAAAATCTTACCCAACAACTAGTAGAATCAAAGAGATGGCCCACAATACATATTGATACGTCTTATGCTTAGACTTCACTGAATTTATAATGTGTCCTGGTGGAGCCTTTTTTTGGCTAATCCATCCAAACTGGGGCCGGATTAGAAACACAAATCCAAGAAGAAAACCAGAAAGAAATCCTCCAATATGAGCAAAGTTGTCCACATGTGGAAGGATTCCGAATGCCAAATTTACAGCAATGATGACAATGAGAGTCAGTGTTGCTGCTAACTGCATATAAAATTTTAAACTGTGCGATAATTGGGGCATATGTATAGCAAACTCTGGAACGAAAATATAACTAGGAGCAGCAACTTAATGTACCTTATTTGCATATATGGTCCAATTTGCAAAGAGCTCCGAGAGCATTGCTCCCAATAAACCAAAAAGTGCGCCAGAGGCACCAACAGATATACCCTGCTGAATAAAGAGAGCCGACAACAAACTCCCACCAAATCCAGATATGACATAGAGCAATCCAATCCGAACTGTCAAGAGACAAATCCAGAAAAGAAATTAGAGCATCGAACCAACCAATCCAAAACTAACTCAAAATTAATAATATCTAGATTCATGCTGCTTGGTATGCTAAATTATCATGATTAAACTAATCAGCCCTGAACAAGCCAGGCAGGTGAGGTCCTATAATTTGACCCTAAGTATATCATGTAAGAAATAAAGCTTTATGAATTAAAAGAATAAATAAATCAATAACTGGCAAGTAGTAATCCTTACCCAGAAACCAAACAAAAACACATTAAAACTAAAACAAGTTAAGCCTAGGGATTCATGAATCATCAGAACTAGATATCAAGAAACTAGGTCGCTTACCAAACCCAAATTCTTGTTCAAGCCGAATTCCAATGAATATAAGACTCAACATATTGGCAAGTATATGGAAAACCCCGGCATGCAACCATATACAAGTAACCAGGCGCCATGCCTGGTGTCTATTTACCACCTTGTCTACTACCAGAGCACCCATCTTCTCTAATCTGAAGAAATGAGAACATAATGGAATAAGTTAGATATAAACCTAATATTTAAAAAATAAGCACTATCACCTTCACATGTATATTCAACTTCGTAAACTAGTAAACTAATACAAACAAAGAACAGAAGTTGATGTATAAATTCAACAAGTTATACATAGGCCACTGGCAAATTATTGAACAACTAATCTATTCTAGCTCCAGAAGTTTCAACTTTTCCTATTTCTGGTCAAGCACTTCCTATATGCAACATGAAAAGGAAAAAGGCACTACTCCATCACACAGACAGAAACAACAAACAGAAAGTTCAATGCAATAGCATAATATGAAAGATATTGATAAATTCCAAAAGGAAGAAATTGTGCTAATAATCAATTCCCAGATGCCAAGTTTCCTGTCAAAAGGAAGAGGAAAAATAAATCCATAATCAGATACGTTAAGATAAAGTCCAACAGCACAACATTAACTTCATTGTTCATATAAAATATAATAAATCAAAAGCTTCTCCAAATTTGAGATGAAAGCTAATTGGGCAGTAAAAACTTGAATTAATACGACTATCCCTATTACTTAAAAACAGACACAATACATTTCAGTCTTCAGAAGTTTCACACAACTTTTGAACTTTATTTAATCTATCCCAGATTTGCAGCAATGCAATCAGCAAACGATGGTCCTATGCAAGTAAATCAATTACATCAAAGAGTGAAAGACACGCACAAACACGAATGAAGACTTCAACTCAAACACATATACGGAAAAAGAAAAAGAAAAAAAATTTCCACAATCACGCATCACCATCATTCATTAACTGATTAAGGAGAGACTTACGTAGAAGCAGAAGGTCCAAGAAGCGGGTTCTCTTTCATGGGTTGAAAAGAAAATCTTCCCAAAAGCTTACCCACACAACCAGTTACCGAATTCCTCGGACAATCATTAATGTACATTGTAATCACAAACAAAACAATGTTAGCAGCAACGAACCCAGGTACTATCCACGGCAAGTACCGTTTAAACGGCCTAAAATATTCATTCATCGTAGCCGTCCTATGTGGCCTTGATGATGCCGAATGTCTTCTCGTTGTCGTCGTTGATGATGTAAATGTTGGTGACGTCGTCGTCCTAGTATCGTTCGCTGCCGAGTTTACGGAGTTGTTCTGTCGCCGCGGGGTTACCATATTGATTTCCAAGTCGTTTGGCTTGTTGCTCGCCATGATTGATTAAAAATTTTAAATTAATCACTGCCGTTTGATTCGAAATATGAAATCTAGGAAATGAAATGGAATCAAATCAAATCAAATCAAGATAGTGGAACTAAAAAGACATAATCAACCACCACCACGACATTAAATGTAAGATTAGTTCAAACAACGAACTTAAAGATTGTGTTTTGTTTGTATAGTTAAAAGAAAAAGGACGAACATTTTTTTGTCAATGGTTTTTGGGGTTCAGTTTATGTGTCTATTTTTAAACAAGTAAGCTATTGTTATTTGTTAGGTTTGTTTCTTAAAATTTAGAATTAAAATAAAATAAGAGAATTTTAACTCAATTAAAATTTAATTTGCTTTTAATTAACTAATTTAGAAGAATGTTGATGACTATTTTTACCTTTTTAAGTTCGAGGAGTAACAAAATTAGAAGGATTAGGCACCTAATTAATTCTAGACAGAGTATTGGTAGAGATTCTTCATGAGGTATTGATAATTTTTATCATGTAACATTACTCATTATTATTGAATATAATGATATCAACATTTCAATATCCAATCAATATCTTTATTATTTATTTTTTAATCTAAACACATTTTGAATTTACTATTTCAATATTATGTACTAAAACTTTAAAATTACAATATATTTTAATTTCAAACATATCCATCATCATAATATTTATATATTAAATAAATAGTAAGATCATTAAAATTTTTATTATTCGTATATTAATTAACGTAGTTCATTTTGATTTCTCTATAGATTTATTTTTTGCTCTTAATTTATGAAGGAGGATTAAGAAAAGATTTGTTTGTATTTAGGGAAAGAGAAAGGGGGAGAATAGAATATGCTTTAATTGGCGTGGAGTAATTACTCTTCCACCAATTTTAGACGCTTTGTTGGAATATTATATTGATGTATTTTTCTCCGTGTTTTCAAATTTTTCATGAAAAAGCAATATAAATTTTTTATTTTTTAATTTTTAAATATTTTTTTAATGAAGATGTTAAAAGATATTCAATTATAGACATCCTCCCTTTGAAAGACTGACTTTTAGATAATTAAAATATCTAAGGTATAGTAGACAATTTCCTTTTTTCTTTTTTTTTTTGGGTTTTCTATTTTGGAAACCTTGTAGATTATTTTTCAAATTTTAACTAAGAAAAAAATTATTTATTATTTTAAAAAATGAAAAATTGAAATTAATTATATTATTTAAGTCATTATTAATTTTTAAATTAATTATATTTTAATTTTGTAACTGTTTTTGAATAAAAATCTAATTTTATTACTTTGATACGAGTAGAATTGAAATCTTATCTGTTGTCGGTTTGTAAACCTAATGGCTATGTTGACTGTTGACAGTATATAATTTCTCCTGACAGGGATTCCGAACGCTTTTGAGGATGCTTGTGTCTGAAGGAAGAATTAAGTTAAACAACTTTGATGTCTTTCCATGTAAATTATGGGGTTCAAAGTTCAATGTCGTTAAGAACATTTGTTAGTTGAAATTGGTTCGTTAAGAGTCTTCATCAAGGTCTATTCATTCTTCAGTCTTGACCAAACGTGGTAAGCGTAGCTGAACCAAGATGTCTGAAGTTGGCACCAACTTTCATTTTCAAATATTCTACTCAATATAGAATTTATATCGAAATGAGTTGGAATGTATCATGTGCAATAATATCTGTTTCTGTAGCAATGTGAATGTTGAAGGATTCAAGTCATATATTGTCTTGTACGTACAATAATGCAACCAAAATAAGCAAATTTGGATAATGATGCATGCTTCAAATAGTTAACCAAATGATTTTTTAACATGTATTGCAGATGCATGCTTCAAACATTATACCGGAATTGTGTTTGAAGCAAGTTTCATAATTGAATAACTCAAGCTTGCTTAAGAGTTTCAGAGTTACGTTCTTGAAATTCATCAGAAGAAACTGCAGTCTTTTTACAAACCAAGAAGATCCAATAATATCGGAAATCAGCACTGCTTTACAGTTAAGATGGTTTTGCTTTTGCAAACCTCCTGATGAACATTTGCCCATACATTGATATGTAGGTGGTAATTCACATGCAAAAATATCTTACGGGCCTAAGCTTCAGTTTTTAGCCCACAATGTTATGGGCCTAGATCCTCAGTTCGTTAATCATTAGATTTTGGACATGTTATGAGCTTTTCAGATTAAATGGCCTCAATTTAATTTAAACTTAGATTTCTCATATAAAGTGGCTATAGAAAGTTAAGGAGATAGTTTTGATCCATTCATTTAATAATTACTGATTCCTGTGAGGATTGAACCTATGATATGCATTTTGCAAAGATTTGAGTTTGCTGTTGCTAGTGTTATTTCTGCACTCTGCTATTCTATTGATTGAGCTTTACTATATTGTTAGTTTTGATCCATTCATTTAATAATTACTGATACCTGTGAGGATTGAACCTATGATATGCATTTGCAACGATTTGAGTTTACTGTTGCTACTGCTATTTCTGCACTCTGCTATTGATTGAGCTTACCATTGTTGCTGCTATCCCTGCATTCCAGGGGCGGACCTATTCAGGGGCAGCCCGGCCTAGCTTCAAAATTTTTCGCTAGGTGATCCTAAATATAGAAGTTAACTTAAGATTTAAAGCATGAACGACAAACCATCTAAGTTACACATGGCAGTGAAAATTAGTTAAGGTACAAAGGATGTTCGGTACTATGCACTGCATCAAAATTGAAAGATAAGGTGCTACACGATGCCCACAATAATCTGTTAGGTTGACCATTTAGGAGTAACTCGGTCCGACTCAAAATTTTCTTTAGATATATTCTAATTTTTTTAAATATAACCTCATAATTTTTTTAAATATAGCCAAATATTTTTATATATTGCTCAATCAATATATATTCTAGCCCCAATGTATCTATTTTTATATAATTAAATTGCTATAAGTTTTACTAAATTAATTTTCAACTAAATTAATTTACAGTAAATTTGTTGTTTGATAAAGATTAAATTAGATTTTAGTAATTTTGTTATAGAAAATTATAAAATATATCTAATTTTTTAGAAAATTATTTATTATTATAGATTACAATATCAAATAGTTACTCCTTTCATTTTCTTACCAAAGTAAATAGCTGTCAATTATAAATCTTATTAAGACATTACTTTGGAATAAAATAAAAAAATAAATTATTTTTTAGATTTTATGGTTTTCCACATTGAAAGAGATTATTGACACTATTGATTTAAATTTCATATTTGATGGATTCTATCATTTAAAATTGGATATAACTTTAGTAGTAATTTTTGTATTTATATTATATATTTATTTTTTATAATGTTTTATATTTAATTTTATTTTTTTTTTAGAAATACATTTAAAAAAAATAATAAGCATGAATTCTTTTTATTAATTCTACATTTATTTTTCAAAATATTAAATATTATTATTATTATTATTATTATTAATTTAGCCCCTACAACAATTTTTTGGTCCTCCTTTACTGTATACTATTATTGATTTGAGTTTATTGTTGCTGTTTTATTGTTGTTAGGGATGATAATTTGAGTCACAATACGATTATTTGATACGAATTCGATATAATTAAATGAATTTGGATTTGAAAATTTTGATACGAATAATAATTAGATCGTATTCGTATCGGATTCAGATATGATATTCTGAATTCGTTTATTTGTTTAAAACACGATTAATACATGAATAGTTAAATGAATAATCGTGTTTAAATAAATAATTATATCTAAATTAATAATTATTTAATATAATAATTTTATTTATTTATATTTAATACTTAGTTTATATTTAAATAAATAATTAATTAAATAAGTTAAATTTTATATTGATTAATTAAATAGATTGAATAGATTGGATTAAGTTAATGATCCAATAGTACAGTATTAAATTATTTTTTATTAAATTTATATTACTTACATAAAAAATAAATGATACGATTATTAAATAAATAATATGATTAATAAATAAATCGTATTTAGATTAAAATTTTTTAATATAATTAATAAATAAATTAAATTCTAATAAATATTATAAATTTATTAACATCATATATTTATGATAAGTGACATCGTTAATTGCTGTTGCTTACTTCCATTTGCTTTTTGGTAAATTGATATTGGCTCCAAACAGCAGTTTTTTGCTACTGTTGAGCTGCTGCAGTAATTTGCACTTTTTGCCTGCTGTTCTGCCTGTTAGTCTGCTGCAAAAAACCTGTTGTTTATTTGCTGTTCAGTATCCCGTTATTTGTTATTTGACTACTGCATTCTGCTGTTGTCTGTTACAGAACTTGGCTGTTATCTGACTGCGCTTTTAATCCATTACTTAACAAGTTTCTGCTGATGTTCTACTCAGATTATTTTTTTGTTCTTGACTTGCTGATGTTTTTGCTATTGTTCTACACTGGTTTTGGGTCATTTTTCTGTTATAAATCAAGGCTGACTCCACTTGCAATTGCTTGGACCCTTTTCATTGCTGATATGACCATTTTTTATTGTTGTTCTACAGTGATTTTGTCCATTCTTTTTCGTAAAATTTGTTGCTGTTGTTCTATTATTTGCTGTTATTCTGCACTAAACTTAGCTGCTGTTCTGCTATTTAATTTGCTACTGTCTTGCTGCGTTTTTACTCTGCTATTTTCAGTTTTCTACTACTATCCTACATTACTTTGTGTTGCAGACATGCTCCTGTTATTGCTACTACACTGGTTTGTTTTTGTTCATCTTTCTGCTACAAACTGATGCTTTTCACTTGCAAATTCTCTGCCATACTCGTGCTGGTATTGGTAGTTTTGGCCATACTGTCAATTGATCTTCCCCAGAGTATTTAGCAGCTATTTTGAGGTTGTTTGAGCTATTTGTTATGTGATTAATAGCACCACTATCAAGCTAGCATGTTTGATCAATACTTCCACTTCTATCTATAACATAGGCTCTATTTTTTTCTAATTTGCTGGTTGTTGGGGGTTGAAATTCTCTGTTGAATCTGTTCCAACAATTTGCTACCACATGTCCCACTTTGTTACACAACTAACAAGTTGGATAATTTGCTCTGCCATCTTTTCCAAAAGCTTTTTCATGACTTGCTTGGTTGTTTTGGCCAAAGTTTGGGCTGCCTTGTGATTGATGAGGATAGTTTGAACCTCCCTGTCCTGGGTATGAGGATATGTTGCCATGACTCCCATTTCTTCTCTAAAAATAATCTGTCTATGCGTAGTGAGCTGAGATTTGTGTCTGTACACTGATGGTGATATGAGTATTGAACTTATCCATCATGCTTTCATAGCTCAGAAGAGATGCATATGCTTCCTACAGAGTTATTCTACTTGCGTTTACAGAAATATTAACCACAATAGGATTATAAATTAGTCTTAATCCCTCCATTAAGAGCATTATCAACTCAATATCAGTAACGTTCATTTTCTGTTGTTCTCAAACTTTCACCTAAACTTTTTATCCTGTTATAATAATCTATCATGCTCATAGTATCGTTTCTAGTGTTAAGTATTGCTGCTCTTAATTGCATACTTCTAGCTATCTTTTGTGCTGAAAACTGATTTTCTACTATTTGTCAGACTTCAGAGGAGGAATTACACTAGATTGTTGAACTCAAGATTGCTTTCTGAAACCGAGAAATGAAGCCAGCTCATAAGTGTTTGATCCTGCTTTTTACACTTCAGATATTCCGGATTGGTATATATTGTTCGGGTAGAAAGTGAGAGGCTTACATGGGGGAATCCCTCACCGACACGTGGCTTCCCTGATTCTCGAGATGTGATACTTGATCCGAGCTCTCTTATCCCTTTTAAACACTGCTATCCCCGCATCAGGGTATCATAAAGGCTGACACTCGACAGTTTCTGCGTTGATCTAGGGAAGGAAGTATGGATGCTCTTAGGAACCCTTAACCCCCAACTTGCATGTATCAACAGCACTTAAAAATGAGAATGGTTAGAAGGCACAAGAAAATTTGTGATCACAAGAACTTGCTTGACAATTAGGATTGTCTTTCCTATTGTCCATCAGCCTTAGGCGGCACGACAGTAATAGGTGTCGCAACTCTGAGATCTGATATGATGTGAACATTAATAAAATGCGATTTGCATACTGTCTAAAGGTAAGGAGATCCTATTATTCTCATTCTTCAATGTAAAGTCATATCAAAGAAAGGTAACAACTATAAAGAAGAAAAACGAAGATAAGTTGAGATTTTTTTATTTCAAAGGACAACACACTTACAAAAAAAAAAAACGGAGGGTAACAAAAAGAAATCTTTACTCTATCTTTTCTATTTTATTTTTTTCTTTGTCTTTTCGTTGACTTAGGTATCAGAGTTTTTCTAAAAAAAAAACACTCGACGTTATTCTTAGTATGTTATTGTCTACTTGGAGGTATAGCTAGCCTTGGAGAGATAGGCCCACCGAACTCGAATCCGTGAATATCGAATCACCCTCACCATTTCACACCTCAACATATATCATGCTGTCCTGGTTTTTATTAACCATTGTGTTGATCTTGCTTGGCTGCTTTTCGGTTCCGTCAATGAAACCCTCTTAGTCATTAGCTGAAGTCAATGGTAGGACTTTATGTTTTTCACAGCAAAAACTTTTCATAAATAAGCTTTATAGATGCAGTCAACACAAATGTTTGGTTATTTGTAGTTTGATTCATAGTATTAATGTTTAGTAGTGTATCAGAGGTGTTGCTACCGCTTTTCATCGTTAAAGATCCTGCAAGGGCTCTGATACCAACTTAGAAATCGGAAATGCTGCTATTTCATTGAGAGAATGTTGTCCTAATTTAGAGGAGAGCAAACTTTAATTTATACACAAAAAGTGACAGCTAGCATTCTAAACCTATCTATTGACTGCATGCCCGCAACACAACCCCCCCCCCAACCCCCCAACCAACCCAACACAAAATTTATAAATTGATTAATTAATTAATTAAAATATTTTTTTTAAACCTCTCAAATGAATAAAATATTTATTTTTTTAATTCAAAGTTAATATTTTAATTTTATTAAATTTATAAATAAGATAAAATAATAAAAAGAATTTACTTTCTTATTTTTTTTCTCTTTCAATTTCTTTTTTTCTTCCTCTTATAGGCTCTTTCTCCCGTCTTCACTCTCTAGTTCTTTTTATTTTTAATTCTTTTCCCATGTCCCTTCATTTAATTTTTTTTTTTATTTTTTATAAATCTTTATAGTTTGACTTCTTCGTTACTTTAATAACTTCAATTTTGTGATTTAAATAAAGATTTGAAAGTAAAAAATTAGGATTTATAAATAAAATTTAGGATTTTTTTAAATTAAGATCAATTAAAATTTTTCAAAAATTTTAATTATTAATAATTAAGATCATCCCATTTATATTTTAATTGTATATATTGATAAACTTATAATTTTAGAGTTATTATTCTTTCGTTAATTTTTAATTTAATTGTAAGAATTTAACTTAAATTACGTTTATCAAAGAATAGAATAGTTATAAATATAATTATATTATTAAAATTATAAATTTAAAAAAATAAATTATATGTATTTTAACGTTGACCCCCTAATAAAAAATTTTCTGGCTCCAGCCCTGATTTTCTGTCTACTTGCTAATCTTCTACAAAACCTTCTAGCCTACATGCAGCTTTAATTCCTGGTTTTGCTATTTTTCTGCATCAATAATCTTTAAATTTACTGACTTTGCTGCACAATTCAAATTATAGCCTATTGTGCAGATTAGAAATGCGATAATGCGGCATTTGGACATAAATGGGATCCACTCTTTAAATGACCCAGAATAATTATGGAAACAGAAGAGAAGATACAAGTGAGAAAAATAATGTTAGAGAAACGATGTTAATAAAATAAAATTTATATATCTCAATTTTAATATGACTATTCAATACAAATATATCAGGTTTTTAATTTTATTTTTTGTAGCGATATAAATTCATTAGATATAGCATAGGACACCTATCCATCTAACATTTTTTTTAATATTAGTGACGACAAAATAAATAATAATTTTCGTACTTAAAAAATTTAATCAATGTACATAAAAATAAAAATGCAAGTGAGTTTCACTCCTCGGCGGGTCATTTATGCTCATTTTGAGTATGGTTGCACCGTTTATATCATATATTGATATTACTATAATTTATAATCTTTCAAATCATAAGCGTTTGTAGTCCAACGGTTAGGATAATTGCCTTCCAAGCAATAGACCCGGGTTCGACTCCCGGCAATCGCATTACTTTATCAATCTTTTTTAATATTACAACAGAAGAAAACGACATGTCAGTTTCATTTCCACAAGACTTCAAATACGACACGTCGTTATTTTCTTTAAGCTTGGAAAGTCTACTACCAATAGCTGAAAAAGAAAAAAAAAAAAAGCAGCGCAGAAATTCTTTCGCGCACTTGGTGCACCGGCCCAGGTGTTCTCGTCTACGGTTCATGGCGGGCAAGTGCAATTCAGTCACACCTCACGTGATCCGTTCTGCTATCGTCGAATTATCACGAAGCGGAAGAACTGGAAATCCATTTTCGGTGCGGATATCCACGAAGAGCCATGGAAATGGAGGAGTATCCACCACCGCCACGTGTAATTACGAGGAGGGACAGTCGTGTATATACGTTGGTCCTCTTGAGACCGCAAGTAAAGAAACCCTGGAAGCTCTCTATCGCCAAGTAATTTCTAACTTTATCGGCTATACTTTCCAAAATTTTCTTTTTCATTTAGATAAATTGGTCAAGTCTTTCGTATGGATTTCCTATTCAAATAACATAAAATTTATCTCTAGGATAGAGTGCTAACGATTCACGCTAGTGATACGTGACTTGGTTTTATTAATTGTTTTGTAATCTTGATTTTTACTTTTTAAAGGAATTAGTCCAAGTTATTGAACTTGTAATCTAATTTTCTAAATTTTAATCTAATGAAGGTAATTTTTGTTGGCTTGATATGATTTAATCTTTAGTAGATTTTGGTTTTATATAGATAGACAGATAGATAGATTTGCATTCTATCACATTTCGTGTTATGTTTTGACGAAACTGTTTATTCAAGACTATGTTTGTTGTAGTATATACTTGGAATCGTGTTAGAATTTGTCCATTTTAATTGTTTTTTCATAATTTCATGCATCAAATATGATCCTACTCTGTTCTCCTTTGGAGAATTATGCCTTTTGGAATGACATGTAGGCAGCTATATTGAGAAACTTCTATTACCTTTGTGATTGATCTTGTTTTAGGCAAGGGATGCATATTAAAGTGGTCAACCTTTAATTGTTGATGACATGTTTGATAGAGTGGAGGTGAGTTCACATGTCGTATTAGTGAATCTTCTTTGGATTTAAATGATGCCTGTGGTGGCAATAGGAAAAAATGAATAGATAATATTTTTGTTTGAAATTGAAACAGTTAAAATTACGATGGTATGGCTCGAAATCTGTTATCATGTATCCACGTTGTAGTATTAGACGACAGTCAACATATGCAGATGCAGAGGTAATTCTTTATTATCATCACCTCAGTTATCCAAAAGAAATGTTAATTTTTGCCATATGCAGAGGTTTCTATCTACCAATCAATCATCAAAATTGATAATTGTCTAGAAAATAATTTCATATCAACATGATTAAGTTATTTGAGTCTGTGAGAACAAGCATTTTTTCATTTTTTCTCCACATGAATATTGAGTTGACTTGGATGTAGGGCAGGAAGATCTAGCATAGGTTTTCACATTAGCGAGCATATGGATCCTGATATTTGCCTTTGGCTGTTCCATATGTCTTGTGCCTATAATCTACACAGTTGTCCTAGCTTATCAAGATGCATTTAGTCCAGGGATTTCCTATGGCAGTCAAGCATCCGTATTGTGGTTTCTTGCTGTAGCAAATGTTATTCTTTTCATGGCCGTGGGCTCTTTAATTGGGTATCTAATTGCATCAGCTTCTGATTTTCCCATTGTCTAATTTCATTGTACTCCATAAAATGAGGCACTTTAGGAAGTATTAATTTTTCTTTGCATGGGACATTCACATTAGCTAGTTATGTGTTTATGAGTAAGATTTTGAAATTAGAAAATGGTAAATGTAAGAATTTGGCAATTTACTGGGAAACATATTATTATCTATCTCTGTACTTGATGCTGATAACATGATTTTTCTGCCAATTCTTGCAGTTAGAGTTCTGCAAGGCCTGTGGAGGAATGACTTGGTGGCATTGAAGGGAGCATGCCCAAATTGTGGAGAAGAGGTCAGTCCTAACAAATAGGGTGAGACTTGTAGAAGCTTTTATGTTCTGATTTTGTATTCAACCTAATTTTGGTGTACTTGTTGAATGTCGAATGATCAAATCATATTAACCTCAATTGGCACTTGCTTACTGGTTCCAGTGCTTTCTCTGCAGGTATTTGCATTTGTGCAGTCAGATCAATCTAAGAATTCGCCACATAGAGCCGATTGTCATGTATGTGAATCCTTACTAGAATTTCACACCAAGGTTGAGGTAATTAACTTTGTATCTGTTGTTAATTGTACAAAATGTTCACCTGTTTTATGAAACAATCTTTATGACCTGTCTTACATTTGATAAACAGCTGATAACGAAGTTCAAATTCTTAAGACTTTCAAGAATTACTGTTTTCTAAGGTCAAGAGGATTTCTAGTCTTACTATGAGAATCATATTCCTTTCTCTTAAAAGGAATCAATCGCTCTTGAGGAAGTGACAACTTTTGGTCACATCCAAAGTTTCTTAGTCTTTTTGATATGATATGTGATTACCTTTTTAGCATTTTGGTATTAGAGCTATCTATATCAGCCATTGCATTTTCTACATTTTCCGATTTTTACTAGTTATTTTATGATTAAGAAGTAGATGAAGGAAAGAAAAGTAACTGAATCAGTCTTTTGATAAATAGAATATCATACTTTGTTCTTTAAAAAGAAAAAAAAAGAGAGAGAGAATATCATATTTGTTTTCTTGTGCAGCAATCCGGTTCAAGACTTGGTAGACAATGGGTCTATGGCCACATATATCTTCTATCGAGAAAAGTCGGCGCCAAAGATGGATGTAAAATCTTTGGCCATGGGCACGCAATATCTGAATGTGTATAGAAGCATAATTCTTTCTTTCCCTTCCTTGGCGATGTGTGACTTTCTTAATGGACTGGTATCTGTTACAAATCAATGAACTCTTTGGCTTCTGTTATTGTAGAATTCACTGATATGAAACATTACTTTAATGTAGGAGGCTTAGCAAGAGCTGGTATCTTTCTATGAAAAATTTTAGTTAATCTTATATTCTTGGAAGTTGGAACATGCTGTTGTAATGGACAGCTGCATAGTGATGTTTTGATAAGTTAGCAACAGCCTTGATTGGATGACATCTAGTGGGTGAGGCGGAGCTCTGCCCAATCCACTGAAACCAAATAATATTTTCTGAAGCTGCAGATTTTCATTTTCATCAGAAACGCAGAACAGTATAATTAGCTTTTAATTTATAATCAAACACATCCTCGATGGAAGTATTAAGATCGACTAATATACATCCCATTTTGTACACAACAGAATAGCACCTCAGTTCATCATATCGAATTATTTAAACAATAAAACAAACTGTAACTGGACAGCTAATCATGAGATGAAGATCTTTCATTATCTTTCTGGTTGGGAAAAAATAAAAGTGAACAAGATATAAATTTTACATCGCACTATGTGCTTGAAAAGAAAACAATGAAAAGAAACAAAAACCGAATATAGCTAAAATCCCCCCAAAACCACAAAAATTAATCACTCAGACCAATTGCACCAGAAGCTTGCTCCCCAAGCAATTTTATTTGAGGTACTGAAATTCTGCGTATCATCAAGCATGCAAACCATAAATTGCTACATAGCGTGGGATGTTTATGAATGACTGTTCGATTAAAACATCTATTTACTAAAGATTAAAAGCTAGTATGTTTCTGCATCGCCAAATCAAACAAAAAAGCAAAGAACAACAAAAAGTATCCTTCTAATTGTTTTCGTCGCAAAGGGCAATGGTGCCCGATTTAACTAACTAAGATCATTCAAAGACCACTGGAGACGGCAAGGACAGCCAAATTGGAGGTGCCAAACCAATCAGAAGTGTGCCAAACTGTATACAAGAATCCATGCCAGCTGAAAAATACAAAAGAAAACGTGTTAGTTGCAGAACCAGTAAAGTCCAACTTCTTCTACAATGTGCTTCAGGGAGGCTGTTATAATACAAAGAAAGGATGCTGAAGTACCAGGAAAAGAGTTATAGAAGCAAAAAGCCCCTCTTGGAGCAGGGCTCCATGACCACCAAAATCTTCTTCATCAATCTTTAATACCACTGCATAATAACCATATATTATTGCAGATGATATCACCAAAAAACTGCAAAACCAAAATCAACACTAGAGGATAAGCAACTAAATCTTCAAAAATATCTCAAAGCAGATATCATATGAACACAAAGTCAACCTTATCATTTGCAAAGGTAAAATAACTACAAGCAGCAGATGGCACACTAATGCATGCAACTCAGGTGGAAGTGATACCCCATATTGGCAAGCCTGGGGATATAATAGAAGACCATAAACACAATAATATTAAAGACCTAGGTGTATTTCAAGCTTAAAAGGTAAGCCTCAAAGATAACAAGGAACAAGAAGAAGAAGAAGAAGAAGAAGAAGAAAGAAGAAAGAAAGCCGATAACAATGCTTGAAAGAACCATGGTATTAAAAGTGATGTCAATGTACATATTGTGCATGGTGTATCTCCACATCTTGCAACTACATCTGCTTGCTTTCCAACTTCAAGATATAAGCTCACCTTACTTAAAAGGATAAGGTTTCCCTCAAAATATGAAATAATACTTAAAAGGACTCATGCTGACACCTCTAATAATGATCACTTTATTCTTAACACCAAAATTCTTTTCTTTTCTTTTTTTTTTTGCATTCCTGCTTCAAAAGTGTTGACATGCATAAGCTACTATTCTTAATTGAATATTTTATAACCAGCTAAGTCCCCCTACCAACAGACAATACTGATCAATCCACGCCATGATTTTTCACTACATAATGGCTCATCCAAATTGTCTTTACGTTGCCTTTTCACTAAATAACAGTTCATCCAAGTCTCCTCAAAGCACCTTGAACTAAATCATATCACTATTCACAAGCACATAACACTTTGATCCTACTGGAATTAAAAATAACCTAGCAAAAAGTCCACATTGTTCGAATTAAGAGATAACAGTTCAATATGCTAAATGTTGCTAACAGTTTTGCATTACATGTAAATTTATATATAAAATTGCTATTAGCAAGATGAATTGGCACCAACTTACACAACAATCCATATTCCCCCAACCAACGGAATGGCACCCCATAGCAAGCCGCACACAAGGGCTACAACTTGTCGAATCCAGTGCAACACGTCTCCCAATTGATCCTGCACCAAAATTAAGCATATATGAAATCAATTCAACCGCAAGTTTACTAGTATACAGCCAAATCCGTTAATCCCTTCATTTTACAATAAAAATGCAGCATATAACGAATTGACCGCAATCCTAAAGTAGTAACTTACAAAAAATTATTATGTTAACAGCTGGTTCAAGAGCAAGCACATAGTTTTACTTATCCAAGTAAGAAAATTAGCTCAGATGAATAGATGAACGCAATTCGGTTTATAATATTGCATTAACAATTATTTATCACTGAATTTAATCAGTTTCAATACTTTTAAACCCACAGATTCGTCTAAATAGTCAATAAAGGCTGAACCTAGCCAACAAAAATTGGCGATCGTGATTCAGCAATCATTTACCTTGTCCCAGGACGCCTCGGGATCTAACAACTTGGCCAATTTGAATGGAGACAAGTGACCATTTGCGTGCTGTTGTTGCTGTTGAAGATTGAATTTAACTGACTTTCCTTCTTTCATTCTCCCAGTCTTGATGATCAGTTACAATTCACAGAATTTGATCGATTAAAGACGATTAATTAATAACCTGTAACTATAATACGCTAGAAAAGCGGCTATATCGATTTAGGGTTTCTTGAAATAGAATTCAAACAGCATGATTGGGTATAGAGTGATTGGATTAAAGGACAATTAAATAATTTGAATGCTTTGATGTAGATCTGGATTGATTGGAGTTGATAGGAGAAGGCAATTTTGAGGCCGGGGAGAAGGCAATTTTGAGGCTCCCGGCTATTGTTTCTGTTTCAGTGTTTGTGAATTCCTTAATGGAGCAAACTGCAGTCTGCACGTGATAATGAGCACGTTGTATCCCTTGCTCTATCATTAAATATAATAAAAATTAAATTAAATTAAAAGAAAAAGGGAATAGACGGCAATGATGAGGCTGCTTTAATATTGGGTAGCGGAAGCATATCATTGCCATGAATGATCCTAATGATAATAATAATTTATTAGTATTAGTATATAATATTTTTTATTTTTTTTAAGCACTACTTTTTTTTTAAAAAATATTTGTCTACTTGAATTCAAATTACTTGTTAATTATATTTTCAATGCAGAATCCTTGATTATATTTGACAGAAATAATATTATCAATATTTTATAAAGTCTAATTTTAATTAATTAGTTAATAAAATTTTATATAAAAGATAAAAGAAATTCTTTCCATTATTAAATAATGCATTTTAAAAAAAATAAAATTAAAACCCTCAAACAATTATTTTACGTTTGTATTTTAGGTGTGTAGTGTGGCCTTGAAATAGTATATTTTATAATTTTTAAAATAACTCATTATCTTATACTATTGTGTAATTTAATTAATACAAGTTTCAGCTTAGGATACAATTTAATTTAAACTCACATTCTAGGATTTTAATATTTTTAAAGATCTTTTGTTAATAAAAAATTTTATCCTTCTAACAAAATTAACAAATAAAATGATGTTGGGTTATTAAATCAACTGCATATTATTTTTCATGTAAATATTAAATACAATTCAAAAATCATAATATTACTAAAAAATGAAACAAATAATCTGCTTATACAAATGCATATTTTATAAAATAGGTGATGTTTTCGTAACAATATTTCCTTTAGTTTTTATCTATGAAGAATGTATACTATCTGAATTAGATTTATATATTGAAATGTTTGCAACTAAAGAAAAAGAATTAAATTATTAATAATATTTGAAAAATTCACTCATTCAATGAAGCCTAAGTGGCTAAGTGGTAGACAAGTTTATGGTGGCTTTCAATTTATGGCTTGGTAAATTATTTGTGGACTAACAGTACTTGGGCCCAACCCATGGATTACATGTGATTAGTTGTACCATTGGCGTTTAAAAAAAAGGGCCGAAAAGTAATAATTATATGTCGACCAACAGTTTGTTGGGCTTGTGGATCAGACTTCATAGAGATTACGGAAGGGAATTATTGTACAGCACCAATTATGAGCCCAAAAAGAACGATCTTTTGATCTTCTCGGTTACAGTTTCGCCACAACACACACCCTTTTTTCGTGTAAAACCAATTATGGTCCTCTCTCTTTTATATCTCCATTTGATGATCTCTATTGCAATAGCTTTGGAATGAGGAAGAAAAATAAATAAATGAAGATTCTTTATGAAACTATTAGGCTTATTTTGTGCTTCTAATTTATTATTTGGAAAAAGAATTGCTGCTGCATACTATTTCTCTATCTTCTTCTTTTTTGGTGGGGGATTAAGTCATATGTAATTCTTGTTGGGGAAGGAGATGATGATATTATAGAAGAGATGATGAGCTGACAGGTTAGAGTGGCAAGGTGACAGCTTCAAAGAACTATAGGGTGGCTATCATCCTATATATAGGACCCGCATCTCATAACACCCCAACAATATCTATTTCTATATTCCATTCATTTTTATTTATATGTAAAAATTAAAATGACAACACAACTGCTTAGATTTATTATTATTCTCTTTGTTTTCCCTACTTTCACCGTAAGCATATATGTTTCAGAACCCCCTTTCTAGAAGAATATTTGTCATATCTCTTCTTGGTGAAATGTTCCAATTCCAATTCCAATTCCATAAAAAGGATTTGAAGTATACATTTGTCATTATAATTCATAATTCTGAGTTGTGTTGATTTCCTTGTCATGAATACAAACACCTTTAGATACTTTTACTATGCAAAGGATTAATAAGTTATTGAATCCAAGTAAGTGTTTATGAAATATTTAATTACTTAATGAAGATTTATCTATTTCACAAAATCCATTAGGTGGATTTCTCCTGGCCTGAATTGGGAAGCAAAGATTCGTCGATTTCACAACATCCCATTGAAACACAGACTCATTTTTATTACACAAAGACCAAGTACTACTGGATTCAAACAACGAAGCTCTTAAAGGGAAGTAGGCCCGTGATGATTTTGTTATTTGACAAGCCCACTAGGCCCACTATAGAAATTTTCATGACTGCTGTCATGATTTTAATTTAGGACCTTATCCTTTAGTGTTTGTCAATTCCCAACATCCCATCATTAATTAAAACATTGTTTTGTCGATTTTTAAGTCAAAAGATTTTGGAATCGAAACCAACAAAACAACATCCTAAAAGAAAATACTAATCCCGTTCTTTTCGTACTGTTTCCACCTTAATTATCCCTCTGATAATTTGTTCAAGTCTTCTTACTTTTGAATCGAGAGAGGATATTATTTTCGTTTTGGCTATTTTTTCTTTAGAAGAAAAGTGGAAATTATTGTTACAAAGTCCGTGTTTGAATGGTGAAGTTTCTCTCATACCATCTTCATCTGACATTCCTTCAACTTCATCATGGAAGAAATTGAGTTGTATGATTGCAGATTGCTTATACGGCAAGAAATGATTCCGTAACCGTAAATTCAATTTCTTCCAATCATTTCATTCTAATTTTGATATTTCTAACAAATTTTTGCTTTCCTAGAATTCGACAAATTATATTTTTAAAAAGTTAAAAGTAATCTCATAAATGGTATCAATTACATTAATTCTACACTAATTACATATGTTAAAATTTAATTTCAGACATTAAAAATTATTAGATTTAACAATAGAAATAATTATTTTTCATTAATAACTATATTTTTATTTTATTAAAACGAGAATTTGCTAGTAATAATAAATACATAAACTTAATAACTCTCGTTTATTTGTTTTTGGCGTATGATAAATATAGTCGACTAACATCATTAAACCAGATTTAAAAAATATAATAAAATTAATTAATATTAATATATTTTTATTTTATTAAAATAAAGATATTCTTAGAACCTTCTCTCTCTATATATATACCCAAAGAAAAAATCTCAATGCAATATATACAAAATAAGGACGGTTAGACCTCACAAAATATTTTTAACTAAATAGGTAAAATTTTATTAATTTTAACTTTTTAAAAATAAATTGTTGCTGCTTTGACTCTTGTAAGCTCTAAATGATTGCGTTTTGACGCCTCACAATTTTAATTCTGGCTCTAACTAAAATGCCCATCATCAGATCAGATAGCTCCTATTTTACAGGAGAATATTCGTTCAAAATTATTAAAAAAAATTGTGATACATACTTCGTGCCAGTTTAAAATTAATGTTATTTATAAAATAAGCTGTTACGATTATATTAATAAAATAATTAATTATTAAAAAAATAAATATTAACAAATTATACTATTTAAAATACTGTTTATTTTAAAAATAAAGTATATGGTGAATTTTAATTTTTTTATATATAAAAAATTCTAATATATTAAATCGGAGGACTCTAACCTTTTTTTTAATATACAATAATTTATCAAAATAATACAATAAATTTTTTTAAAATATAATATAATAATATATCATAGTTATTGCAACTTTAATTCAAATATATTGTATCAAAATAAATTATTTTTTTTAAAATTTTGATACTTTTTGTAGCTAATTGATAAAAGATTTTGTAATGTATTGATAAATATATAATATAAATAAAGTTTATAAAAATATACGATTAATTATCTTTTTATTAAAAAAATAAGATTATAATAAAAATTTTAAAAATTACATTAAATATATTTTTAAATTATTTGATGAGTTGCTTTTAAAAGCAACAGCTTCGCTACTTCTAAAAATTATTATCAAAAAATAATAAATTATAAAATAAGTAGTTTAAAATTTTATTATCAAACACAAATTTATTTTAAAACAATGTAATTAACTACTCATGTTTTTTCACAAACGTTATACATTACAGACTCTACATTTAAATGGTCTAATTTTATTTTGATCCCTACATTTCAAGAAATATCATTTTAGTTATCCGAATTATAAAAAAAATATTAAATAAAAAAGTTCTTAATATTTTTAAAAATTATCACTTAGATACAAAATATTTTGATCAATATTATTTTGCTCCCTTGATAAACCCGTATTAAATTTTACTATTAGTTTTAAAAAAAATTAACCCATATTAAATTTTACTATTAGTTTTTTAAAAAATATTATCACTTATTTCTTTAAAAATTTGAAGTTTATTTGTTCAGGTTATATAGTTTATTAATTGACCAGGGATTTTATCGAAGTCTAGATCAGTGGTCTAGGTCCATCTCTATACTCTTGATCAGGCTCATCAAGTGTACAGACTCCCTTATACGGTGTCGTCCCGAGAAACTGGTCATACCAACAGTAAAATAGCCTAACAGCCTCGGACACTCTGTCCAAGGTAACCAGCCAGAAATTCTTCCTCAAGTTATTTGCTGTCAACTTGCATTCGGATCGGGGCCTTCAACAACATTTACCTTCGGAGTCGGGGGGTTGAATCAATATCCTACTATGCAACAGTACAAACCTACGGACACTCGAAGTATACTAGTCCCCACCCCTCCACCTTCTAGTGACATGCTAGTCCCCACTCCTCCACCTTCTGGCGACACCGAAGCAATAACCTGCCGCATAAAGGTCTCCTGAGAACCAGGAGATTTCATTCTCGGGAGAGCTAGAAGCTCCACTCGGAGGAACAAATACTCAGAGGCTCGGGGATGACGTGGCAAAGAACAATGTCACAATTCCTCACGCCCTCTAATTTTGCAATAGGTCACCCTAGACACGTTAGCCATGCAGCAACACGTGTTCAAGGATATGCACTCCTAGGCTTTCCATATACAGCATCCAGAATTCAAGAGAATAGGGGATTCGATTCACAATCAGATTCATTCGAACAAACATCGAGAGAAACCCACTGTGAGACATTCTTTTAACTTTTCAGCGCATCCAGACATCATACTCAGGGATAGAACATTCTATGCCATCCATACTTTTCATGCATTCTTGTTTGCTTGCATGTATATTTATTGAACACACCAAGTAAAAACCTCTCTGACTTAAACATCGGAGAGTTTTCGTCGGAAAATCGGTTTTACCCCTAAGGTGTTCCGTGTGTTTTGCAGTTTCAAACTCAAAAACAAGAAGTGAAAATCTGCTGATACTCGAAGTCATGGACAAAGTCGATTTCTTGCATCAATATTAATTATTAATTATTATTTCTTAGGATTTGCATCCTGTTAAAGTCTTTAACAAAATTAAGAAAATTTAATAAAGATTTTTACTTTAAAAATTTAAACAAACAAATAATTCCTAATAACAAATAGATAAATTATTTAAATCACTCAACTTACAATTAGTTGAAAAATAAATGGTAAATTCTAAAATATATTATAAAAAATGTTTTTTTTAATCAAACCTAAAAAATATTAATTTTTAATTATTAATGAGTCATTTGTGGGATCTTTAATATCAGCATATATATTGTTAATATCTTGAATATTATATATAAAATTTAAAATTAAATAATAATTTTTTATCACTCACTCTATCTTATCACTTTTTCACAACAAACAAAAATAAAAATGTTATTTTGTTCTAAGAGTAATGTAACAAAAAATTAATTTTTTATCTTTTATTTTATTAGTTAAAAATTTAACCAATGAATTAATATTTCTTATAGAAAATTATTTAAAAAATGTATTTAATTTCCACTCAATTAAAAATAAATTTTAAGATATAATTAGTTAGATAAATTAAAATTTTAAAATAGAATATTTTTTAAATTTATTAAGTTACTTTTTAAATAATTTTTATTTTTTTCTCAAAAAAGATAGTCTATTTAAGTGATAATTAAATAAAAAGATAACACTCAAGTAATAAAATATTAAATTTTAAGGTGATAAGCGATAAATTTCCCTTAAACTAACAGCCCGAAATATTTGGATTTAAGTAATAATTTTTAAAAATATTAGTGACTTTTTACCTTAAACATTATTAATTTGTCAACCATTCTGATCAAAGTGATATTTTCTTAAACATTATGAATGAAAATGAAATTACCTGATATCTAAGGATTCCATCCCTCAAAAGCTGATGGCTGTCTGAGTCTATGACCCAGTCAAAAGTTGGCATCTCCTTCCAATCGGAGTCATCGTACGGATAATTTCACTTCTTCAAAAGCAAACCCAGACGTCCAATAAACAACAAATGGCGACCGCAAACTTAAAATTTCCAGATTTTTTGGAAAGAATTGCTTGCCTAATAAATAAACGTACGCATGAAAACTCTCTCTCTTTCCATGGCCCGACCGACAGCTTACAAGGCAAACCAAACCAAACATTATGAAAGGTCCGGGCATGTGCGCACGTTCCCCTAATCGAATTCATTAGATACTTTTACAGCTTGTTATTAACGTTTTCAATGCATCACGCATGCAGCACAAAATATTTAATAGATTTTATCCCATGCATTTATTTTAATGTTTTTGATACAAATGAAAAGTTGCAGGGTTCAAATAATCAATCAGTCCAATTCAAGAATTAATTTAAGATTGTGGTAATTTTAAGATATTTAAAATAAAATTAAAAAACATTTAATAATATTATTTTTTGATAAATTTAAATATTTTATATTAATATTTAATATAATTTTAAGCACTCGTTATATTCTATAATAACAGTGGCTTAAAATCTCTGATTATATATGTCGAACATTGGCGTGGTGTGCTTGCAGATGCAACAAAATGGAAGGGTTGGAGCTTTGTTGACAGAGTGGATAAATATAAGATAATACCAGGCTACCAGCGTCCCCCCTCCTCGTAGCTAATTGCTTAATCCAGATTTCCAACATATTATTGTATGTATGTGCTCAATAAGTACTCATCAGATGGAGGAAACTCCGATGACAACTCGCCATGCATCCATGTTACTTCTCATTAATTATGTTACCTGTTTAGTACGAATAAAATCTAATTTTATCATCCACTGATTTAGTAATTTCATAATTAAATATATATAATATGCTCGTATCCAAAAGAGATCTCATTAATTTAATCCAATGGCAAAAATTATATAACAAATGATAACTTTCAACCATTAAAAGGGAATTGTTTTGTTACTTGTTCTTGAATAATATTTTTCCTTTTAAATTATTATTTTTTAATAAATCTAATTTAAGATTAGTATTGGTGTAATTGTTGTTCCTAAATTTTTTTGACTAAGTTCCTTAATCTAACAAAATTAGAGCATAGGCATAAATGAACTAATTACATTTGGTACAATTAAGTTGTATATATATTACAATATTTTTTGTTTGAAAAAAATATTCATTAAACGTTATATTAAAAATTGTTATTGATATAATATAAGACATAAATGAAATAATTACATTAGAACAATTAAGTTATAAAAATTGCATGCAAACTACTCTTAACGTAATTTGACCAGAAACTTTTTCAGGTTCTTATGATTCCACGTTGGTTTCCCTCTCTGACTTAACCTTATATTATATCAAGTGATAAACTCATGATAATAATTAATATGGTTTCGTTGAACCATATATAAACTATTTAGCTATAACAAAAATAATTGTTCGTTTATTTTGTGTTGATACTTATATTTGAAAGGATTATTTTGAGCATTACACAGATTTTGTCTTCTTTTTGTTGTTGTTGTTAGGGATGACAAAATTCACTTTAGGTAAGTGAAACATTTGTGATATTCGCGTTCCAATTATTCGAAATCACAAAAAGATAAGTAGGACTAATATCTACTTTTGAACATATAAACTTTAATATTTAAATCAAATTTAAGATTCAACGAAAAAGAGAAATAAATCTATAGTTAAAAAGAAAGAGGGGTATAAATACCAATAATATATGAAGGTGTTATTTTGTACTATATCTAACCTCTTTCACAATAGAGGATTGTTCATATTTCTACCGGTTGATGGCATATCTTCTCAAATCTTCACACATGTTGTCATTGAAGAACATAGAAACGATATTTGTCAAGAGAGATCAAATAATGAATTACTGAATAATCATTATTTATAAATTTATATTAGTATAAAATTTTAAATATGATGTGATAGTTTTGTAATAACTTCGAAGTCTACACATGATCTCTCTTTACTTTTTTCTATTTTAGGTTAGAATCTAGTTACTCGAGGTCAAAATCATTATTTCAGACCCGTTACTTGCTCTGATAAGGATGAGAGTGATTTTTATTGATGTCATGATTTTTAGGCCATTTCTAAGGTTTGTTTTATGCATAGAAGTCGACCTCGCACTTAGATATTGGGTGATGGTCATGGAATCAACTAAGAATAACTAGAATAATAGTCTCAATTTTTATCTCTATCATAAGTCTTTCAAATTTCTATTAAAACAAAATTTAGTAGCAATTTGTAACTTTTCTCTCCTCCATGTTATGTTTGTGGAGGGTATTTTCTCCACCACTAAAGTATTTTAAATTTTAAATTTTAAATTTTTTATAATTATAAAATTTATTTACTTCGTAAGTACCGTTTTAAATCTTATTGATTTTAAAACGCAATATTTAAATATATCATTTTAAATTTCATAACAACATCATGTATTACTTTAAAAATGAATTAAACTAATAGATAACAATTCATAAATTAAAAATAATAAGAATGTATTTATCTTTGTATAAATTAAACTTGTCCCAACTCTCAACTACAATTAAAAATGGTGAAAGTTAACAAAATCATCGCAATTTTATTGTTTACATTTTACTTGTTATATCGAATTTATCCATTTAAAAATTAGTAAACGAATGCTTCCTAAAATTTGAGTCCTGTCGTCTAGCCAGTACATTTTGATTACATCGGAGTACTCCTGTTTCTAAATCTACTATTATTCCAACATCCCTCCATGCAATGATCTATGGGTCAGGTCTTGCATTTAATTCTTAATAGTGATGAAAAGAATATACGAAATATGTTCACAAAGTTAAACAAATTATAAACACTTCAATTTGAATTAATAAATTTTTTAAGTAAATGATCAATTATATTCCAAACAAAAAGAATATAATTTTGATCATGAAAGAGTTGATTATTTAATTTATTAATTAATAAAATTAATTTATATGTTTTATTCTTTAAATTATTAGATTAATTAATTTAATTAAAGTCAAATCTATTTAAAACTAAGTAATTAAACTGTTGAAAGAAGTATCAAAAATAGAAATACTATTATTAATTGATTTAATTTATAAAATTTTTGAGTTGGCACAAGACATCTCAAACTCTTAAGAAAAATTGTTTTTTTTTTTTAATTTTTATTTGGAGAAAAATACTAAGATAACATGTAGACACTCAATTAATAAGATATTTGATAGGAGATTAGGTGTAATCTTAGGATAATTCTGTCTCAGGTACACTCTATCTCAGACACCCCGACTTAATGATTCCACCTTCTCAGGTATCCCCAACTCAGGGATTCTACCATCCAAGATAAAAATTAGACATCCATCAGCAAGACACGTGGCAGAAGACCAGACGTGGATCTAGAAAGTCTCCGTCTCAGGGGCATTCTATCTCAAGTGTCTCCCGGTTCAGGAATTCTACCATCCCTAATGATATCCGCCCCAAGTAACCTATGACCCTAGAGAATCATCATCGTCTCAGGATTCCAAACACCTCAGAAGTCAAGAAGACAGAAGTGTCATCTCGAGATTTTCCATTGTCGTCAACAACACATCTCAGGCATCCGAAAGTTGGAGCTTGCAGTTATCCGCCAACTCAGGAATCATGATAGCTTCTCAGGAAAATCGTCCCAGGCAAGAATTTCCTCTTTAGTTGGCTCTCAGGTAATCCCTGACCAGGGTATCAATGGACACGTGCCCCCTTCCACTCAAAGATGAGAATGATTGATAACAATTGGCCTATTAAAAACATCTGTCCCATCTTCTGATTATTTTCAGGTGATGGGACGATGACAAGCCTACAAAGTCTGCAGATGAGATAACATCATTAAAGAAAATCGACTGCACACCACCTCACGTCAGATATTATATCCTTCTTATTCTCCGATGTCAAGTCACGCTACTGTTCAGAGGAGGGGTACTATATAAACCAAAATTTTTCAACGATAAAGAGGTTAGTCGGTTGGTCCTAAAAACACTCGAACCACACTTAAAGATTGAGAGAGATTAAAAAAGATCCGACAGCCTCATTTTCCATCGATTTGCTCTTATTGTCTCTGTTGGATAATTTTCCCAGATTCTTCTCTCGTTTTTTATCATTTTCGATCCCTTCTTGCTGCCTTAACTGAAAATATCTTTTATTCTTTCACCTATTTTCTGATTTAAACATTAAAATTTTTTTGTCGGAAACTTATGTTGACTTTACTCCAAAAGTGTTTATTTTCTTTATAAATTTAGAAGATAAAATTTTGTCAAAAATAATTAATTTTGTTATCATTATTTGATGTATCAATCGTTATATGATAAAGAGTTATTTTATACTCGTATTTTATTAATTTAGTTATTTCACGTTAATAACGACAATCATAATTATTGTACCAACAATTTCTAATCAACGTACTCTTCGACATGGTGAGCACAACTGCCACTTACAAAAGAATCGGTAAAAGCATGCAAGTTTTGTGGTGGAGATAGAGGTGTCTAACGGGCCGGGTCGGCCCGCGAACCGGCCCGACCCGGCCCGTTACAACCCGGGCCCGAATCGGCC
>JAVXUL010000008.1:10470216-10487038 GCA_035590515.1 Trichilia minutiflora | reverse complement strand
GTTTAGTTTGTGGGATAAGTGGGCCAGGTTTGATAAGAGTATGGACTCTTTAAAATACTGTGATACTTGAAAAAAAAAAAAAAAGGCTTTCGTTCAAGGGGGAGCAAGTAAAACTTAAGTCCAATGTAAAAGAGACTCAAATTTGAAAGGGAGATTGTTAGGATATTAAGTATGAATAGGTGAAGTGAAAAAGTCACATATTGAAAAGTTACAAGGCAAATAAATAATATATAAGTGAAATGGACCCATAAATCTAATACCTTAAAATTTTAGGTTATAAGTGATATCCAAATTCATAAATGTGTTAACTTATTTAATTTAAGTGTATTTTCTTCAAAATTTGGATGGACTTCCCCTATTATAACAAATAGTCTTTTAATAAATCGAATAACATGGTTATAATAGCCATTATCTATCTAAATTCACTCTCTAAAATGCAAAAATTCATAATTTAAAACAACAATCCATGGCTATATGTAATTGAAGCATTAAGAATTAAATATACATATAAATCTCAACTCAAATTAATCATTAACAATCATAATAGCATTTAAAATATCATCCAATAATAAACTACATCAATTTCATGATAAATAAATTTAATCTAACATGGTTTGAATGAAAACACTAGTATAAACAATAACATCCATTATTTTATAGCAATTAAACAAAAAAAGATAAGAAAGAAAAAGATAAAACTCTGTAATCTTTAGCTCAACCTTAAATTGCCGTATTCTTTGCTGTAATGCAAACTAAACATCTATCTATCTATCTATATGTAATAGGCTGTTTTTTCCGGCCATCATTTCGTCCTCTCTAAACCTCGAATCAACTCTCTTTTCATAGTTTCAAAAACCAAGGATTAAAAAGGTAAATAGAAGAAGAATGTAAAAACCCCATGTTTCTACGTTGAATTGGCGTTGCATGCCAGCTTCTCTGCCTAGCAGGTTCTAGTTGCTACCTTTGCATTCAGTTTTGTGTCCTTAATGTCTTTAATTAATTCTAATCTCTTGATCTCTTGACGAAAGTTTTAGGAATCAAAGTTAGCTTTTCAACATATCTTAAAAAAGATCTTATTTTAATATATATTTTTCAAAAATTATATAAATTAATATTTAATTAATTATAAATTAATATTTAATTAATTTATGATATTTAATCTATTTAAGAATTACTCAAAAATTTAAGAGTAGAGTTAATAAAATCCAAGTTTTTCACCCTTAAGCACTTTACCAAAATGTATTATTTAGTACGTCCGTTCATGTGATATCTAATTTACTTAAGATCTATCTAAAAGTGTGAAAGCAGAGTTTTTTTCACTTTTAACGCTTTAATAAAGTGTATTATTTGAGATCAAATATGTTATTACACGTGATATCTAATATGTCTAGAGATTACTTAGAAGTGTGAAAGCAGAGCTAGTAAAATCCGATTCCTTAATCTTAGCGCTTTAATAAGGTGTATTATTTGGGATCAAACATGCAACTTCATGCAATTTCCAACCTATTTAAAGACCATCCAAAAGTATAAAAGTAGAGTTAATAAAATTCAAATTTTTTATTTTTAATGTTTTAATAAAATGTATTACCTGAAATTCGAACACAAGATTAATGCTAAGGAGTTATTTAATATGTCTTATCATTGTGTCACAACAAATAATTTTTATAATATGAAAATATAATATAATTATAAAAATAACGTACAAATATTCAAAAACTCACAAAATATAAATTGAGAAAACTTAATAAAATCTGCCGAATCATTAAAATTCCTCGGCTCAGCATTAAAACGGTGCGTATAAGATGGCGGCTGACTTTGTTTCCCTTAACTGCCCTTCCTGGAAAGTTCAAACATGATGAAACATCTAAACTAGCTCAATTTGCTCTCGTTTTTATATACGATGACGGCCTAGCATTTGCTCTTATCAGTTTTTAGTAAGGTACCCTGCGTTTCTTTTTGATCTGTTAATTATCTTGTTTCTGGAATTCTTTTTGTCTACCGTGTATAAATTTCCAGTCTTGGTCTTCAATTTCTGAGATATCCCGCTTATTCTATTCGTTATTTTATCTTCTTCGTTCATTAGTTAGTTTTCTTTTCAATTTTTTGTTATCTATACTTAATATTAAAAAAAATTGAGCCATAAATTTCTGTTTTCACTTCATTTCTTGACCAAGATTCTGTGCAATCAGACTTAAAACTCTTGAACATAATTTTCGCCCTAGATTTCCCATAAAGTTCTTTATGGATACCCTTCTTAGAGGATTTCCTGGGTCCATTAATGGATTAAAATTTGACCATGGCTCGGTTTCATCTTGCTCAAATCAGAATCTTGCTAACGAATACAAACTCAATGATGACTCTATAGATCATCATCCACCTTTCCTTCAAACCAATCCACTTCCCCTTGATGATCCTTTTCCATCTTCGGGCACAAACTCAGATGGAGATTCTTTTGACAGCAATGACTACTCTAACACTGTTCTTAAATACATAAGTGAGATCCTTATGGAAGAAGACCTGCAGGGAAAGCCTTGCATGTTGCAGGACTGTTTGGCTCTCCAAGCTGCTGAAAAGTCCTTCTATGATGTTCTTGGCCAAAAATACCCCACTTCACCAAATGATATCCTTCCTTGTTTGAGGGAAAACATTGAAAACCCAGATGATCATTTAACTAGGAGTAGTAGTAGCAGTGACAGCTGTAATCCTTCTATCAATTGGGTTGATTCTCCGGACAGCAGCCTTCTGGTACCAAATTTATACAGTGAGATACAGTCCCTTTTAAATGGTGAGGCTAGCAATTCTATTTTAAACACCGAGAGTATTATTTCTGCTCCAAAGAGCTGCCGACCAAACCATGGAGAAGAGGTTGTAGTGAGCTCGGTGGCAGATGGCAACCACTATTTATCTTATGGATCGAGGGGAAGGAAAATAGATCAGCGTGAGGATAGTGAGTATCTTGAAGAAGGGAGGAGGAACAAGCAGTCAGCAGTGTCTCTTGCTCAATCTGATGAGCGGTCGGAGATTTTTGATGAAGTATTGCTGTGCAAGGGTGAGAGAGATGTATCTGAATCATGTTCAGTTCACCAAGAGTCGCAAACTGGATCAAACAAGAAAGTACAGCAGGATGGGCAATCAAAAGGGTCTAATGGTGTAAAAACAAAAAGGAAGAAGAGAGGCAACAAAAGAGAGGTGGTAGATTTGAGGACTCTTCTAACTCAATGTGCACAAACTGTGGTTAGCAATGACCACAGGACAGCAAATGAGCTTCTAAAGCAGATCAGGCATCATTCTTCTGCATTTGGTGATGGCACCCAAAGATTGGCTCATTACTTTGGTAATGGCCTTGAGGCACGCCTTCTTGGATCTCAAACACCAATATATGCACACATAAGTCATAGGGCATCTGCTGCTGATATCCTAAAAGCTTACCAGGTATATGTTTCATCGTGCCCCTTTAAGAGGATGTCATATTTTATGGCGAACCGAACGATTGCAAAACTAGCAGAGAAAGCAACAAGGCTTCACATTATAGATTTTGGCATTTCCTATGGTTTTCAGTGGCCTTGCCTCATTCAGCTCCTCTCTACACGGCCTACTGGACCTCCCATGCTTCGTATTACCGGGATTGATCTACCCCAACCGGGTTTCAAGCCAACAGAAAGGGTCGACGAGACAGGGCGTCGCTTAATAAGTTATTGTGAAAGATTTAATGTCCCATTTGAGTATAATACCATAGCACAGAAGTGGGAAACTATCCCATTAGAAAATCTTACCATTGACAGAGATGAAGTGACTGTCGTTAACTCTATGTACCGAATGAAGAACCTGCCTGATGACACAATGGTGGATAACAGCACTAGAGATGCAGTCTTGAACTTGATCAAGAGAATTAATCCAGATATATTCCTTCATGGGATTGTGAACGGGACTCATAATGCTCCATTCTTTCTCACAAGATTCCGGGAGGCACTGTTTCATTTCTCTGCATTATTTGATATGTTTGAGGCTACCATTCCTCAAGAAGATGAGCAGAGAATGCTTTTTGAGAGAGAAATATTTGGAAATGAATGCTTGAATGCCATTGCATGTGAAGGGATTGAGAGGGTTGAAAGGCCAGAGACATATAAGCAGTGGCAGGTTAGGAATCAGAGGGCTGGGTTCAGGCAGCTACCGTTACATCAGGAGATATTGAAGAAAGTGAGGACCAATGTGAAATCATATTATCATCAGGATTTTTCTGTTGACGACGATGGACATTGGATGCTGCAGGGATGGAAAGGCAGAGTAATCCATGCTCTTGCTGTTTGGAAACCTGTCCAGGAGTGAGAAAAAAGAGGCGACTATATTCTCTCAGACCTAGTGACTCAGTCCTACAACAAATTTTCCGTATCTTTCTAATATTTGTATTGTATAGCCATATGGCTTAAGCGTGACTGTAATTTATGATATTATTAATTGTTGTAATGGGTTAAAAATCAGGGCTCATTATCCTGTGGCTTATGAGTCTGCTCTTCTGAATTCTGAGTTTCTATCTTATCTGTTCAGGGAATATTGAGACAGACATTTTGAGTAAAATGAATGAATGAAGTCATAAATACATACATACATGTTAGAGCTTAGTACTATTTACGCATTAGATCGAGTTTTTGGATAACCTAACATCTTATCAGAAAACAAAAATTGCAAAATGAATAAAACAATTACCAAAATTCAGGAGAACGAAAAAATTTAGAATAATGGAAGGAATCTAATGTATATAATAGTTTTAAAGTTTTCAGAGATAGTGCAGGGGAAACTTGGTTCCAGAAGGGATGAATGATGAATCTGGTCCGTCATGACAAATCTTTCGGCACCATTGCTTTTCATTTCTTTTAAGAAAGGTTGGTTTGGTACAATAATAGAATTCGCATCATGAACGGGTTCCTTTGACTGCTGGTGCAGCTTGGCCAGTGGGTCAAAAACATAATCGTTTGGTATGATTTCCCGATTGAAGACTGTGAACAAACATTATATGCATTTACATTCATTTGATACAATTCAAATTTCAGTTCGATACAGGGATATTAAGTTTCTCTAATGGGGTATTATAAAAGTGGTTCATTTTATGTGCAAACTGAACATAATATGCATACATTTAAACACTCAAGTCTTTCAGTTTATTGTCCTACTAAAGAAGAATATGATCTCTGCTTATTTTGAGTCAACAGGATAACTTTGAACCAGCAAAGCACCTCCATTACTGCAGATAAACTTGTTGAAAGTCGCATCAACCAAAGGATAAAAACCTAGGACTAATAACCTAGAACTTTCTACGCAAATGGGGACATAGAATTTCTTGAGAAGTCTCTAATAAGATAGAGACAGAGAGGAAGGGAGGTAGTGAGACCAAAATATGAATCAATTACAGTCAAGAGCAAGTCATTGAAGTATTATTAAAATGATGGAGAGGAAAGGAGCCAGCATGATTGTTGGTAAGCCAACAACTTTGTGGGAATGGTAATTTTGCTAGAATAGGAATGCAATGCATTCAACAATTTTTCTAATTCCCAAAAAACATAATAATCTTTTCTAAAATTTTTATGCAGTTAATCTCATCCTAATCTTATAGACTTATACACTCATCAAAATATCAAAATATGAGTGGATGTTATAAAATATCACTCTAATATATCACTAAAAATTACTCGACCAAACTATCAAGTGGGCATCCAACATTATTAGATTATAATTTTCTTTTTCATCTTAATTATTTTTGTAAATCGATCGGGGATTAATTGAATACAACATGATTAGGTCATTCTCAGCGGACATTTTACCCCACCACCACCACCCAGAAGGCAAAAATCTTGCATTTCCAACCACCCTCCGATCAGAGCCATATTTCTTAAGGTCAATTACTTGGGAACTAAGACAGCCTGTTGGTCTTCCAAGTCAATGGAATATACTAAAACGCGATATTCCATTTTTACCCAGCGATATAGATTATGACTCGGCGGCTCCTTTTGTCTTGTTCAACAGTAAATCAATCCCTAGCTTATTTACTCATTTTCTCTTGAATGGACTGGAAGCATATTCCTTCTTAAATCTTACGATATTTATTTACTTCTAATTCTCTGTCGTCTACAAGCCCAAGCTAAGGTTTCATTGAGGTACTTTCCTTCTTCTTCCGTTGTTTCAAGCGCGCTTCAGTTTATTAAATCTGTTTATTTTCTGTTCTCATGTGATTTGTTCTTTAGATATACTTTCTATATTATCTTCATTTTTTAGGAAATTCCCATTTATTTATTTATTTTTTGACAAGTAGAAAACTAATTGATTATTTAACTGAGCTCTGCAGAGTTATCTGGTGGTTTTCCTTTATCTGTGTTCTAAGAAGCAAGTGGCAAAGCAAAATATTAGCCGAGTTTTAGCTTTTTATGTTTTCGTTATCTTTTGCTCATGATCCCTTCAGAACCAAAAATTGATTTATCTTCTGCCATATAGGTGTATAATTCTACATGAATACACTTCTTGAGGGATTCTCCAGTTCTATGAATCGTTTACAATTTGACTATGACTCAGCTTCAGTCTACGCAAATCAGAATCATGGTGATAAGTTTAAACCCAACCATGACGGTGTAGATCCCCTTCCTCCCCCACCGCAATGTTTCCTAGAAACCAACCCACATCCAACTAGTGCATCAACTCTATCTTCCACTGTGAGCTCATATGGAGATCCTGCAGAGATCGGTGAGCTCTCCCATGCAACTCTCAGGTATATAAGTGAAATGTTAATGGAAGAAGATCTTGAGAAGAAGACATGCATGTTGCAGGATTGTTTGGCTCTCCAAGCTGCTGAAAAATCCTTCTATGAAGCTCTTGGCCAGAAATACCCACCTTCACCAAATCAAATCCCTTATTCTTTGAATCAAAACTCAAACAGCCAGAATGATCATTGCGCTAACAGTAGCTTTAGTGATAGCAGTAATGACAGTTCTGCTAGCTGCTTGGTTGATCCCAATTGCCATCAAGAAAATTTCAAATCCTCTATTATGCAGAACCCTCTTTTTGATTCTCTCGAAAATTGCATTCTGGTACAAAATTTATATAATGAGATACAGCCGTTGGGACATGGCGGAGAAGTAGAGGAAGCCAGTAATTCCTTTCAGAGTGATGACAATGTTATTATTAATTCAAAGAGTGTAGCTAGCACAGCAAAGGACCAGAGTTACAGTTCAACAGACGGGTCAAGGGGAAGGATATTTTATGAACTAGAGGATAGTTATCATCCGGAAGAAGGGAGGAGAAACAAGCATTCTGCGCTTTCTCGTTCTGAGTATGAACCATCAGAGACTATTGATGAAGTGGTACTCTGCAAGTGTGAGAACAATAGGACTGCAACTTGTTTGATTCATGGATTATTGCCAAATGGACCAAGTGGAAAGGCTCGGCCGAATGGGCTGTCTAAAGGGTCTAATGCCAGAACAACTCGCTCAAAGAGGAAAGGAAAAAAGAAGGAAGTCGTGGATTTGTGGACTCTTTTAACTTTATGTGCACAAGCTGTGGCAAGCTATGACCAAAGAACTGCAAATGAGATGTTACAGCAAATTAGACAGCATTCTTCTCCTTCTGGTGATGGAACCCAAAGGTTGGCACATTATTTTGCTAAAGGCCTAGAGGCACGCCTAGCTGGAACTCAGACACCGATCCAAATTCATCTAAGTAGTAGTGCTTCGGCCGCTGAAATCATACAAGCTTACAAGGTGTATGTTACATCAAGCCCCTTCAATAGGATGGCATTTTTTATGGCAAACAGAACGATTATGAAACTATCAGAGAAAGCAACAAGGATCCACATTATTGATTTTGGCATTGGCTATGGTTTTCAGTGGCCTTGCCTCATTCAGCGTATCTCAAAAAGGACTGGTGGTCCTCCAAAGATTCGTATTACAGGCATTGAGTTTCCTCAACCGGGGTTCAGGCCTGCGGAAAGGGTTGAAGAGACAGGGCTCCGATTAAAGTGTTATGCCCAGAGGTTTAATGTCCCATTTAAGTACAATGCCATAGCAGAGAAATGGCAGAATATACAACTAGAGGATCTCAGGATTGACAGAGAAGAGATAACCATTGTTAATTCTATGTACAGGATGAGGCACTTGCCAGATGATACAGTGGTCATCAACAGTCCAAGAGATGCTGTTTTAGAATTGATCAAGAAAATCAATCCAGAAGTATTCATTCATGGAGTTGTCAATGGTACCTACAATGCACCCTTCTTTCTCCCACGGTTCCGCGAGGCACTTTTTCATTATTCCACGTTTTTTGATATGTTTGAGTCTACTGTTCCTCGAGAAGATCCGGGGAGGTTATTGTTTGAGAGAGAAATATATGGTAAAGATGCCATGAACGTTGTTGCATGTGAGGGTATAGAGAGGGTCGAAAGGCCTGAGACTTATAAGCAATGGCAGACTAGAAATTTGAGAGCTGGGTTCAGGCAGCTTCAACTAGATAAGGACATTCTGAAGAGCATCGTGACTTTGGTGAAGCCAACCTATCATCCTGATTTTGTTATCGATGAAGTTGGCCAGTGGATGCTGCAGGGATGGAAGGGTAGAATAACCCATGCTCTTTCTGTCTGGAAACCTGCCCAGGATTGATTCACAAAAAGCTACACCTATGAATACTAGAAGCCATTGGTTCGTGAGATTCTCTCAATTATTTTTCTTTGATGTTTTTGGTCTGTTACGTCTGTAAACCAAACGTATTAAACCATAATTCTCTGCTAATGTAAGTAGCTGCTATATGTTCAGTAAACTCTTGTTCTGATTTGATAAACTCCATTGGCGCCGTTAATGAGTGTGTTACTTTTTTTTTCCCTCTTGTTTTTTCCTTGTCTTGTTTTGGCTTAACCTCAAACACAAACCTTTCTTTTGTGGGTAGTATGTGTTCTTATGTATAATTTAGAATCACTGCAAGTGCAGCATTAAATATTCAGTTACATTTAACCTCCAATTTAGATAAACATAGAAACGGTGATCCAATTTTTTGGCATAAAAAAGTTGTTATTCATTTGGCATGTGAAGATCAAATTGGTTGGTAGCATTTAAATATTATTATTATTATTATTATTATTATTATTATTATTATTATTTGTTGGCAGTATCTAACCGAACCGAAAAAAACATTTTCTGGTAGCAGAAAAGCATTTTAAGATTAGTGAGGATTAATGGTAAAAAAACTGTAGCCAGATGCAAATGGTTTTGCAGAAAACATTCTCCAATACAACCCAAGATAATTGCAGTACAATAAACCATTATTGGAATATTCTTCACATCCCGAGGAGAAAACTATATGCGCTTTCATAAGCTAACAAAGCATACACCCGAAAGTCTCAAAACAAAAAATCACCAGAACGAGTTTCTACCCCATATACCTTTCTAAGAGGAGACTGCAACATGAAGATGTGATTGACGGAGACTTTATATTTGCAAAGTTCACATGCGAAATCTACATCCCAACAACGTTGTGATTTAATATTTGTTTTCGCATGTGCCCGGTATACGATCAACTGTGCATGCACCAACATAACCAAATGGCCCAGCGTTAATGACTGGAATATAACTGCATTGTAGGGAAAGGGTTCTGAGGCAACACCACCACCTTAAAAATCCAAAGTCAATTGGTTACACCACTGCTTTTCATCATTTAAATGCCATGTTGAATGGACTTGTGCTCTCATGCTTCTGTACAGTTGGTATTTAATTATATTCTGCATATTACAATCTTCATCACTACCGATTTAGTTCCTCTAGATTTCAGAACACAAAGCAAAATATGCCAAACAAAAGACACTACAAGACCATACACAAATATCCATGTTAACTTCACTTACATATATTACAGCATCAAAACGGAATAAATTCTTATGTTTTTAGTACATGTTTAAGCAGAAAACAAGGCTCTGTATCAAAACTGAATAAATTCTTATATTTCTAATACATGTGAAGCAGAAAAGAAGGCTAACTCATAATATAAAGAACAAAATCAAATAGCTAATTGAGAAAACTGGAAATTTATAATATCACAAGAATGCAGTGCCAAAAGGTAGGGCCCGAAGCAAATAAAAAGGAAATTAATAAAATTAATAGTCTTCTAATTCTGCTCACCCTTTTTGTTTGGAAACTTTGGCAGTCTAAGAACACTCCAGTCCAGCTTTTCATGCTTTGGTTGCTTGTAAAAACCTTTATGGCTAATAGGTAATGCTTGCTGGGCTTGGACATTTTTTGGGGATTTATTTGGATGTTGTTCAGACTCTACTTCAGATTGTTTTCTTTGTCGTCTCCATTAGTATCACATTTATCGTCTTTCAAGCTCTCCACTCCATCATCAGACGATCCAATTTCTCTATAGACAAGCATTAAAAAAAATAAAGTAAAAATGAGTCAGAGGAACTTATGAGAAGTGTATACTCTTTCATTATGTCAGCAAACACATGGCTACTCTGATCTTTTATCTATTAATCCACCCATCATCCTCAGATATGCGACCTATTTTCCCATCCATGAAACTTATTAAATCTTTTATGTAAAAATATCATAGTTCTAAAATTCATTTGCCAGCCCCAAAACAAGAAATGCTGCCTGCATAAGAAAACAACTTGTGGAAATTGCTTTAATTTGATATATCATACATGTTTACAAGGATCATCATGCCAAAAAATGGGTACACTACACAAGAAATTTCAAGAAAATTGCTGCAGAGAGAAAGAACATGAGCACTAAAATTCATAGATCATTAGCACAATATTATTGCAAATTTCAATTGGAAAAAAATCACCCTTCCATTTTTGTAATAAATCTTTACAATCTCCATAATACCCTAATAGAACTATTTAATTCTTCCCAGGGTAACAATTGGCGCATGCAAACAATCTCATAAAGACACAGCAACTTTTCAGTATTAAGTCAATCAGTCAAAGAAGCAAGGAGCACTTAACATGCAATTCCTTCTATTTCATAAACTGAAAGAAAGCACCATGTTAAAAAGCTTATAATTTAAAAACATTATGCTAATCATCTGCAGCAGTTGAGAGAAGCATCTAGTTGGACCATACCAATAAGGCCATAATTCTATAAATAGACCCAGCATGAAGAACTGAAATAGAATTTATCCACATGTATTAGACAGAAGAACCCCAACTATTCATATGATCTTGTGCCTAATACGGAAATAAACTTCTGTAAGTTCTGAAAAAGACTACAGAAGGCAAGCCACCTACCACAAAGAATTTCTTCCAGTTTGATTGCTAGTACATGCGCCCGATACCTCTGGCTGGTGAAGGTTTGCTGCTGCTTCATTCAGTTTCTACCAAAAAAGGCTTAGACATGAGGACTGCAGTCAATAGTCAATGGAAAATTTTCAGCTCAATTGACCGTTATACTCACATCAATAGAAGGAATGAAATTTTGAAATGACAGACGGCCAATAACAGCTCCTGGATGAGGATCCCCTTCCATTATGACCACACTGCAAGGTACACAAAGATAGTTATATACGGCCATCAAAATGGAGAAAGGAAAAAGAAAACATCAAGGAACATCAACTAAATCTGCAGCTCTGATGGGCACTTGCTGCTATTCTATAATAAACAGAATCCTATCTAAAATGTGTTGCTAGCTTTGGAGGATTATGCTCCAATGTTCCCGTCCCAATACAATAGTCACATCTAGATTATTCCAATTTAAACATTCAACGCATTTAGCTTTTAGTTACATATGTTTTTATGCATCATGCTGCACTCTTCAAAATTGCATGTTTTTGTTTTTGTTTCTCTTGTATATCTGACCGTCAGTTTGATACTACAACAGGCCTCTAAGCTTTTGCTTTTTAATTTTTAATATTTGACCTTTTGTTTAACATAATAACAAGCCTTGATCCTGAAACATATGCATAATAAAAAAGTAAGAGCCTTTCCCATTATGCATAAGGCCTTTCTACCAGGGCATTCAATACCTCTAGTTTATGGAAATAACAATCTCTATACCATGGCTTTAATTTGTACTCCAGAAACATCTAGAATGCCACCTTTTGTGGCCTAAACACACCTCAGTTTAAGTATTATAGGATCTACATTGTCTCTAGTTCAACTGTTCAAGAATACTTGTATGAATCAAAATGCAAAATAATGAAGGTCCACTTGCAATAGTGTAGCAAAAATTCTAACACATTAAGAGGAAAAAGAAATAACAATTGACATCAAACAGTAATTCATGAATTAAAACAAAGCAGAATACCTTAGAAAATAATACAAACTAATAGAAAGAAAAGACTTACCATTTCCTTTGAACGGTAGCAGGGGATATGAAATTCCCGTCAGGCTTGATCTCTTCTTCTTTCTTAGTTTTCTCCTCTTTATGAGCCGCCCTTTGCATAAACTATTGCAATAAATTTTTTTAAAATAAATCCTGCATGATTTCACAAGTTTACAGTGCTAATAGTTTCCCTGAACTAAAGATAAACATAGAAAAAACAACAAATACCCAGATAAAATAAAGCAAAGACAGTTCAAAAATAGCAGTTATTCGACAAAACAATAATAGCAATAGCTCCAGTGCTACCTTCAAGTTCTTTAAAGTACTCGAGAGCTCACGTTTTGCCATGTTTATCCTCTGAAATTTGCTTTCAAGATCAGCAGAGAGCTAAAAGCAACAAACTTTAGCCACCGATGCCATAAGTGCAAGAATGAAACTTTGTTGGTGTCAATATGTTAATGTTATTCTTCTACAACAGGGACTAGGAAGGATCAGCACTACGAGACAGGGATTGATTTTTTTTTTAAAACGCGGTGGAGTTGGCGTACATCGCTATTTGGACAGTTGTTGTCTGTGAAAATGGGCCTCATAGGGGCTCAATTTGAGGCCCAATGTTTAATTTAAATTTAATCCATAATTCTGTTAAAAAACTATGATATAATAACGAAAAATATAATATTAATAATTTTATAAAATATTTTTTTTAGATTAGAAAGTCATCGTACTCAGTTTATCATTGTATCGTTTAATCATACACGAAACTATTATGAGTGATTCTTATATATATATCTCATCGACTAAGGTCGGATCTCTTGTGATCCATATTTATGTTGTATACATCCTAAAAAGATATAATCTTGTCTTGTATCCGATTAAATAGTATAATAATAATAGATTACGTGAGTTTTTTTTATCTAAAATAATTATAAAATATTTAATTAAATTCAATGCAGTTTCTTTATTAAATTGGATTGAATAATCGCTTTTATTAAGAAAGAAAGAAAAATAAATTTCAACTAGTACAACATTTTATTAATTAATAACATATGGACTCAATTATACTCATCACTCGAAGTTTATTATTTTTGTTTATATAAATAAATTTTACACTGACAATATTTTTTATGAAAAAGAAAATTAATCAGTAAGAGAATTGTGATTGATTAAAGAATTTGAATAGTTGACTCGGTACGGGGGAAGTATGCTATGACTGTGATTGTAGTTCTAACTATGAAACCGAGGACTGACTCTGCTGATCACATCGTATAATATATTTAATGCAGTCTCTCCATTTATAAAGGCAGACCTTTCAGTTTCCGTCAACGTCTACACTACAGTTTGTCAATGCCAGCCTTTAGTTCCTCTCAATCTACACTACAGTTTGTCAATGCCAGCCTTTAGTTCCTCTCAATTCCAAAAGGTGGTTCTTATTCAAAGTCTCATGTTCCATGTTTGTTTTCACTTCACATTGATAAACGTTATAGATATTTTCTATCTTTTTACTTTAGTGTACTCTACTATATTGTTCACTTTGTTTGTTTGTTTTTTGTGTTTTCTTTTTTAGTGGATGATATCTAATTGTTTTTTTGTATATGAATCTGGGAATATGCATTGGTTGGTTTCGGAATAATAGATGATTGATGATACTTCGATTTCATTACAGATTTTTTGTTCTCAAGTTTGTTGGTTTTGGTTTTGGTTTCGGTTGATAATGAATATGAACTCTAGTTTTTCTTTCTTAACGAATAAACATTTTTTAATTTATCATAATTTTTTTGTTGTACTCATTTTTGCTCACTTGTTTATTGCTGTGATTTGTATAGATTAGCGACATTCTACCGTGGGTTTTAGCTCTTTAACTCGGGTGATCATGGTATGATAATGGTCCATCATTGTAATTATTGTAGTTTGTGTTTGTTGAATTTTGAGTCAAACATCTGCAATTGAATCTTGTTAATATGGTTTGGATTTTGTCAATTGCAATCTTTGTCAATGTGATGGTTTTGCATTCATGTTCAGAATCCTTTGTTGATTATCAATGTGATTGTTGACTTTGATCGTGTGTTAAAGTGACTAAGCATTAGCTATGAATTTATTTTTGTTTGTTGTCAGTGCTTCAAATTTTTTGGTAGAAAGTTTTTAAATATTACACAAATTTTTTTCGTCTCTTTTAATTGTTAACAGATTTGATAAGGTCTGTCTCATGTCATTAAAACTATTGCGATGAATATCTTTTGACTGTCAAAAAATACAAAGAAACTAAGCGTTATGCCAACTTCCTAGCATAGAAATTTTAAATCTTAAGTCAGAATTAGAATTATAAAAAGGATAAAGAAAATTAAAAATAAGAGTAAAAAAATATTGATACGATATGGATGTGTTCTTATTCTTAATTTTTAACCCTTTTCATATTAAAGAGGAATTGATATTTATAGGGATTGATAGTGTATTTTTTCAAGCCCTCGTAAGTATGACTTATAAAAGAACAAAAAGTTGATGTGTGGCAGAGAGGTTTGTGTGCTAGCGTCGGATAATAAGTCATTTTATAATAATTGTCTATTAAGTCTAGGCTAACGCAATGATTATCTAAATTATTATTTGTATAATATAAAATCTTAAATATAATATGATAGTTTACAATAATCGTAGAATCTTATATGATCCTCTTTCGTCGTTCATATTTTTGAGATAAATCTTATTTGCTAGTCAAGACTATTTCTCCAACTTGGATGTTGTTAGGTGCATATTAGGCTATAACAGGGTGGCCAAGGTCACGAATTTGGAATCACCCATAAAATTTGTTTTCCATATAAGATAAACTTGGATGTGCTTGTTGGTTATATTAGAATCAAGATTTTTTTATTAGTTACAAAATTTATTTTTTGTATGGATATCAGCACCATAATGGGCACCAAGATGCTGATATGGGGTTAATAAGGTCTAGTTAGAATAGTAATTTTGCTTTTTACTCCTAACATGAGTCTGCTAAAATTTTGTTGAAATAAAATTTCAGTAAAAATTTATAACTTTCCTGATTCATTACTAGTTCTTGGGGTTGATTTTTTTCGTTCTTGAGGTTGTATAAATTTTAAACTCGTAGTTGTAAAGCGCAATAACTTTGTGTGTATAATTTTATACTTTCTTAGTCCTGAAAAGACGTGGTGCTTAAATGTGTTATTTCAAATTTCACACCAGTGCCATGTGTTGCTTTAAGAGTGAACAATATTGATGATAGTGTCTTTTCAGGGTGACTTACCATTGTAAGCTAAAGTAGTATGATATGAGCTATCAAAATCCAATAGTTAGGTTTGTTCACAACATCTCATTGTCCATTGGACCTCTATAAATACCTTTTTTCTTCTCATTTTTCATTCTTAGCACAAATTACTTATCAAAACTCTATTTCACTATCTCTTGACACGGCTCAAATATTTTAAATCTTCAAGGTTTTTTTATCTTTTAAGTCTTTGTTCATAACAAGTAAGTGATTTTCATCCTTTTTACTCACATTTTTATTTCTTAAAGGTATGATTTAGAGAAATTTTCATTTCAATTAAACATATTAGGGTGTAGTTCTTAATATTATATAATCATAATTTTTTACCCGATGATATGAGTGCAGATTCGTAGGTGAATGTGATTAAAACTAGAGACTAGTAGGCGAAACTTATCATGCTAAACTATTAGGATGACAAAGTTAATGTGCAACCTAGGTATCCAAAAAATTTGAGGCTAGTAAGGTTTTTAAGGGTTAGTGGTGAGCCCTGTGTCAAATCTCAAGAATAATATAGTAATTTTTTATTTTTCTTATTCCTATAATTATACCAATCTTATAAATAATTTATATGACATCACGACTCTATAATTAAATTGAGGATTTAAGTTGGTTAAGGTTAAATTTTGAAATCTTACACATAAGGACATCAACGTAATTAAAAGATAGTTTTATTTTAAGTAGGACTCCAATTATATTTTCTAAATTTGAGAAGATTTAAATAAAATTTACTATTTTAACTGGTTCGATCGATTGAATAGGGTGATTCGTTTGATCGATATTTTAAAAACTCCCTAAAAATTTATTTGCCTCATATTCATTTGAACAAAAGATGATTCGTTCAATCGAATTGATTTATTCGTTTGACCGAGCTAGAATTTGTTTGAACGGTAAAATAGAAGCCTTTGATTTTTTAAGGCGTCAAAGGATTCATTCGAACGAATCTCGATTTGTTTGATCGAATTCATCACTTCGATCAAATGAACACCACAATTCATTCGATCAAATAGACGAAAAATCCTGCAAAATAACTATTTCGCCCTCATCCAGAATTTTCTCCTTTATATATCTCAAGGACAAAATGATACTTTCATCTTTTATTATATACAGGGGTAAATCCCTATCTTTTCACCATTTCTTTCTTCTGTTTTTCTTCTTTCTCCTCTCCTCTCCTTCCCTCTACGTTCCTCTTCTTTGCTCTTATAACCCATCCCCCATTCTTTGCAATCCTTTTAATTTCTCTTCAAAATCTTGTCAT
>JAVXUL010000008.1:10444744-10457654 GCA_035590515.1 Trichilia minutiflora | reverse complement strand
GAGACCGAAATTAACTGAAATTACAAACAAAGTACATTTTATATCAAAAACTAGAAATATGCATAAATGGAGAGAGTAAATCATAATTTAAGTGTAAAATGATAAATTTAACCCTTAATATACATACACTTTTATGTAATCATCACTTCAGCCTACTCATCAACTTCCCAAAGCTCGGGCAATGCTGCCTTAATATTGTGGATGCTCTCTAGTATACAGTCCACACCTTCAGGCCTGTGGGAATTGCCCACCTATTCCGCATACCATACAAAAAACAATGTGAACATTCTCAAGGCATCAAGTAAGAACACCAGAGAAAGAAAAGAATACTAAATCCAAGACAATTACTCCTAATTTCATATGTTATCAGCTTACCCATACGGTGTGAAGTCCCAATCGTTTACCAGTCTGTAAATTACAAACACAGTCATCAAAGAACACTTGCAATAAAAGATATAATGTGTGAAGTGTGAACCGATCCGAAGGATAGCAAATGAAATGGCGATAAGAGAAAAAAAAACATAAGGATTTCTTTTCAGAACTAAAAATTATTCAAATGCTAAATTCAATCCACAGATTAATCATGTTACAGTTTTTTGAGGGTTGATGATGGCAATCTTGAAAACTTGTTGAAATGCTTCTTCAAATGGTTTGCAGACAACAGGTGTCCTTGGAAGTTGGACATCAGCATTGGGATGAAAAAAAAATCATTGATGTCAAATATTGCTGCACTAGAAGTGGTATTTAATTCCAATCTTCCAGAATCAAAGACATCCTCATCCACAGGAACGGTGCCTTTGATGGTGGAATTCATACTTTCAAAGGATAAAACCATTTCAGAACAATCCTCCAGATCAAGGCTGCTAAGCACTCTAGCAGCAGGAGTTTCATCTGCATAAATATCCAGACACAAAAGGAAAACATTGTCATGGGAAGGAGAAAGACAAACAACAACAAACAAATAACGAACAAGTAATGCACACGCAAAAGGGAAAGGAAACCTAGAACTTTCCGAATAGGCAATCTCCCATGAACAAAACTGCAAAATAGCTAAAATGTGAGACTCTGTGCTTAACTTGAACTATACAACCATATAAAAACCGAAAATGAGTACCCATGGAAGTCATCATAGTTGAAGGTATAGCCAATAGCATACAAATAAGGAAAAAGAAAAAACATGATAAACATTGCTCGACAAGCTGAAATTACAACATTCACAAAAAAATATTTAAACAAAAGAATCTTTAGTCATAACCTAAGACCAGCCATTGTTGTCCCATTGTATTTATACAATGAAATGCATAATTCAGGAACTTTTCTCTATCCCAAGTTTTTGGATCATAAATTCTAGAAGTAGAAATGGCGGATTCAGTCAATGAATGAATTTCCAAAGAAGTACAATAAATCTTCAAGATCAAGCTATCATGTATGCGATACCTTGAATATTCTGCGTGACTTCCACTGACAAGCATGATAAGAGAGAATCATATTTTTGGTTTGAAATCTTGTTGTCCTCATTCTTGCACTCCATTCCTCTAACTGAAATATGTAAACGCACGAAAGACGAGATTTCTTAACAATATCCCCTACAGAACAGAGCAAATATCACAAAAAATTTAAGGCCTTAAAATTCGATTCCTAGCAGATTCAATAAAGAATCGAAATTTTCCAATGCAATTTCACCAGACTTCAACCATTTCGTCTTCGTTACAACTGTACAAACAATAAATACGCGAAAGATGAAATGCAACCACGAAATCTAAATTTTTTTCGTCCATAAATCTGTAACCAGAACCCCGAGCTCCCCACTTAATGAACAGAAATCTAAATCACAGATTGCTAAATTAAATAAACGGACTCTCAAATCCACTACACTTTTAGAAACTAAAAAGATCCAATGAAAGCACCCGACCACTAAAACCATGGCATCTAACAAATGTAACTAAAATGGACAATAAACCAAAATACCGGAAGAAGAGCAGAACATTACCTGATCGTCAATGGTCAGTCAATGTTAGACGAGGAAAGTAAAGAAAGAGTTTTCGTTCCTGAAAATAATGGAAAATCATACTTTTCGGACCTCACATGATGTAGAGAGTTCAGTTCAATTGCAATACTGCCACTAAAACCATGGCATCTAACAAATGATAGGAAATTGTTTGACGAAGCAAACGTAGATTATTATCGATATTGTAATCACCAGTGACGTAGTTGCTTTGATTTTTAATATCTTTTAACGGAGAATTTAATATCCGTATTAATGGATATGGGATATGGATAACACATACATACTACATGTTAATTCTTCATTATTAACGTATTTCTTAAAATATAAATTGAGATACGGGACGGGGGGCAAGTGAAACCTTTCCCGTGGTCAGTCAGGTATCCTCTCTACCTGTTGAAAATATATATGATTTTATTAAAATTTTGAAACCTGGATCATGGAACAAGTTGGTTTGAAATAGCACCGAAGAGTTGTTGAAAATGAATCAAATTTCCCTTTGCAAAGTTCAACAACTTTTTACCAACATTCATTAATTGGTTGTTTAAGTTTGAACAAGTACAAGTTAATTAGTAGTTGAACTAGCCGTCACGTATGTGCACCCTAAGAAGGTACCATACCATGTTCCACGAGCATTAAAAACTGACCCAAGTGACACTCCCATGCTCCATCGAGAAATTTCGGTTGAACTTATACGGTTATTGCAAAAGTTATAATTAAATAAATAATTTTAAGAATAAAAAAACTTATGTACAAACTATTTATATAGAATAACAATTCTCTATAATGGTCTATATTTTTATTGGGTAAATGAAAATTTATGATAATAAAAAAACATAAATTAAAGAAGATATATGACTAACATTATCACATCAATTTTTATAAATAATCTATACAAATAATTTACATCCCCTACATTATTCTTAGCTTAATATATATCTTCTCAGTTGCAGTTGCCTGTGAGCATAAATAAAACTAGGTAAACAGCCCATGTAATTTCTAATATATCTTTGTTCTTGTATGACATTGGTGTGAACAGAAGTCCAATTAAATATATAATTACATTGTGTCTATTTAATTAACAGTGATCATCGCCACCTCTCTTGATGTAACGATTTTGACATACAATGAATCGTTTTGTTCCGCGTAATGCCAGTGACAGATATTAACATGGTAAGTTAACTAACGAACAATACTGAGATTTGAAGTTGATCCTTTTGAATTTGGCATCTATGTGTCTTGTCTATCTTTATTTGGTTTTAGTTAGTTTGGATAATCTACCCCAATATATACTTAATTAGGATATAAATCAGGTGCTTAATCACAAGCTTCTCACAACGAAAATAAATTTAGTTTCTTCAAAACCAAACAATTTGTCCGATTAAGCATACTTTATTTTGTTCACATGATACAGAGATCCAATTACAGACCCACATGAGAAAAAGAAAAAAAATACAGAAATTGGCTAGTTAAAAGAAGCCTATACATTTTAGTTCTTCACCCACACGGTTAAGAAGCCTAAAACATAATACATTAGGCTGTAACTGAAGTCTCAATTGAAACCTTCCCTGAACATTTGATGCTTCTGAATTTTTCATCTGCATTCCATAACTATGGAAATGCTTCCCTAGCATTAAATGCTCTCCAATGCATAATCTACGCTATTGATTCTCCGCCAAGTACCACCTGTTACCATATTACACGTATGATCAGTTGGGCAAAAACATTCCATATTATTTTTCCTCAAAGATTATATATCTACGTCATCTGTCAAAAATTTATCAAACACGGGGTGGAAGCCCAGGTTTTTCACCGACTGTATGTTGCGGATGCTATCATCAAAGCACAGCTGAAAAAATCAAGAAAAGATTTTTACTCACTAGTGCTTAGATATAAAGTAAAAAATTATCAAATTATAAATTAGATAAAATAGGGTCGGATTATCTTACTGTCTTTAGAGGGTTGATTTTGGGTATCTTGAAATCTTCCTCAAATGCATCTTGGAATGGTTTGCAAACAATTGGACTCTTTGGAAGAACTGAGCAACCATTAATGGTCTGGTCTCATCAAGAATTCCAGTACTGCTTACCAAGTCTTTCCGATCGTCAAAAATTACTGTTTCGTTAGGGGATTTAGACTCTCAAAATTTACAATGCCATCAAAACAATCCCCTAATCCAAGCTTGCCAAGAACTTTAGCAACATGAATCTTATCCGCAGTTGAGAATAACTATCTCACAGAAACACAATAATATTACAAAGTGTTTAAGCTGGACAAGTCATCTATTATCTATGAAAATGAAGCAAAAGAACTCGCAACTTTACGGATAGGAAAGCTAAGTAAAAGATTTCTTAGAACAGGATCAGGTTTGAGGTTCTCATGGGGTAATCTCCCATGAACAAAATTGTGGTAGTCATCATTGTCAAAGTCATAGTCAATAGCCTGCAAATGAAAAAGAGAGGAAAATAAATAATAATTCACATCAGCCTATACAGGCAACTGTTTTCATTTGTTTATTACATAGATATATGAACGAGAGTAAATTAGACTGTACCTTGAGACCAGCCGTTGATATTCCGTAGTTTTTGTACAGTACTCGATTTGCCTCAGGCCTTTTGCTTTCCTCCGTGCGAAGCTTTTGAAACATATATTCCACACAAGATTTATTATATATTTAACTGGAAAAAATAATGAACAATTTGAAGAAGGAATACAGAGATAATTAAGCAAGTTATGTGTGCATCGTTACCTTCACTATTCTTGGTGCATTGGTTGGATAAAATAAAAGACAGAGTTTAAGCAAGATAGAGATGAGAACAAGAAGCTGAGAAGAAGATGAACTTAAAATAGGCAAGTTAAGCTCTAGAAAAACTAACGTAAAGAGACAGGAAGATCATAAAAGTTTTGTGTGAATAGCCTCATCCTACGTCAATTAATTGAACGACCCGCGGGGTGGCCGGGGAGTCCTCATCAAAAAAGAAACTACTACAATTAATTTCTGAAATATTTTACAAAGTTGTCAGGTCTTCAATTAGTTTTAGAGGGGTCATTTCCTGAAATATTTTAGAAGACATTAATTCTTTAATTGTTTTTAGAAGAGTCATTGTTCCATCTCGTCAGTAGAGGGATGGTCACATGATGATCATATTCCTCTCAATAATTGAAGCATAAATATATGTTGCGTTCAAAAGAAAGATTATTAGTTTATATTTGTAAATACATGTGAGGTGAGGATGTTAACTTTTGCCTTTGTGATATTTTTAAAAAAAGGAGAAATTATTTAATTATATCTAATACGTTAAATATATATATTAATCGATTAATGTATTTTTAAATACACATTCTTTTTTTTCATTTCTCTTAAGTTCCCAATATAATATCAACTGAAAACTAACTATTGGTAGAGGTTATCGTCTTTTATTAAAGCTTCAAGCAAAATCAAGAGTTTGAATTCCCATACGAATAGATAAGCAGGGTATAAATAATAATTAAATTGCAATAATAGGATTAAGCGTGTGACACTATTCTTTCACAATATAATTGACCAGGGAATTGGGAGAATAATAATCATAGAACGCGTTACCTCTTGCTCATTTGTTTTTCTTAATCATTTTTCTAGGCTCACCAGTCGTATGTTTTCCGTTTGTAAATTAAAAACTTACAAAAATGTTTATACATCCCACCTTGTTTAAAGCAATAGTAGTCAAGATTGGAGATTAGTTGACATTTGATGAAAAAATTCTGTATCCTTCAACTCTTAAGATGTTAGAAATTAATAATATCAAGGATGATATATGTCCCCGATAACTCATTTTTCTTGTTATATCAGTTTGGATTTATAAAAAAATTTACACCCATTGGACATATAAAGGGTTAGGATTGCGTTTCGGGACTACACAAAAAACCAACGGCCAGGTACCAAATTAAATTAAAAAGACCAAAGGGTAAAGTGAATGATTTAACATACAACATTTATGCGACTCAGTCCGTTAGAAGTCAGAACAATTCTAAAGATCTTAACTAACATTCTTGGTAAAGATGTTAGAAAAAAATAATAGAACACTATAAACTATAAATAAGAATTACAGATTAAACGTTCTTCAACTGGGGAAAAAAATGCATCTCATGTACGAATACAAACATACCACCCCAACATTATTTTTATGCTGGGGCAACTTGAGGCTCTAGCGGCGAAGATCCATCATCTACGGTTCTATTCTCTGGGACCTGTGTACTCTTCTCTTCCTCTTGGAAACCTTGCTTAAATCTATCATAATTAGTGAGCTCACTGGATTTGAATGGCCTCTCACCCAGAACACGAAGCAGATCTTCTTGGTGCAGGATTTCCTTTTCAAGTAACAACTCAGCAATCTGAGCTACTTGCTCTTTGTGTTCCTCTATAAGTCGGACTGTGTGTTTATATGCCTTGCCCAACCATTCTCGCACTTCCTTGTCAATGATTGCCCCCGTCTTGCTGCTGTAGGGCTTGCTCATCTCAAATGTGTCTTCTCTTTGCGGGAATGAGAGCAGACCCACCTTATCACTGAAGCCGTACACTGCAACTTGGGCATACGTCATCTTTGTCACTTTCTCCAAGTCATTTTGAGCTCCAGTTGAGATTTTCCCCAACAAAACCTGCATAAATAAGAGAAATATTTCACTATAAACAAAATACAAAATATGGATTACCAGTCACAGCTTTCAAAAATTTTACTCTTCATCACATCAAGAAGCTAATGTGTAAGGAAGTCCAACACTACCTGCTCAGCTGCTCGACCGCCAAGTGTCATGCATGTCATATCAAAAAGTTGCTCCTTAGTCAGAAGAAGGTTCTCATTAGGAACGTATTGGGCAAATCCAAGTGCTGCTGTACCTCGAGGAACAATTGTCACTTTTAATAAGGGTTCTGCGTGTTCCAGGAACCATCCAGCAACGGCATGGCCTGATTCATGGTAAGCAACAGTCTGGCGTTCCAACTTGCTTATAACCTGTCAAAAATCTGAGCATTAGTAATTTCTCACATTGATTACTAGAGACAAAGGAAAAATGAAATAGAAAGTAACTTGGAAAGCAAAAATAAAAAATACTTGATAAGTATTCACTAGTAGCTTTGCTGGAAAATCTTTTCAGCAATATATAGAGCTCAAACCAACCAATGAACATATAATTTAATGCCTTGAAAGACTGAGATGGGTTACCTTGTTCTTCTTCTCCAGACCACCAATGACCCTATCTATAGCAGCCTCAAAATGTTCCATTGTGACCTGTGCACTTTCACCCCTTGCAGCAATCAAAGCAGCTTCATTACAAACATTTGCAATATCTGCTCCAGCAAATCCAGGAGTGAGTGCCGCAAGCCTCTGAGAGTAATACGATGGTTCATGATCAAGTTTGATCTTTTTCAAATAAATTTGGAATATCTTGTCACGACCTTTAATATCAGGTTTATCGATGGTTATTTGGCGATCAAATCGACCAGGCCTCAATAGAGCTTTATCTAAAATATCAGGCCTATTAGTTCCAGCAAGCACAACAACTCCAGTAGTAGTTCCAAAGCCATCCATTTCTACCAGCAACTGATTAAGAGTACTTTCACGCTCATCATTGGCACCTGAGAAGCCTCCACGCCCTCTTGCACGACCAATTGCATCTATCTCATCAATGAAAATTATACTAGGTGCACATTGTCTTGCTTCCTGAAACAAGTTTCTCACCCTAGAAGGTCCAACACCAACAAACATCTCCATGAATTCTGAACCGGATATAGACAGGAAAGGCACGCCAGACTCCCCCGCAGTTGCTTTTGCAAGAAGGGTTTTTCCTGTGCCTGGAGGGCCCACCAAAAGAGCGCCTTTTGGAATCTTTGCTCCAAGTTCCTCATACTTCTTGGGATTCTTGAGGAAGTGCACAAATTCCATGATTTCTTGTTTTGCTTCATCACAGCCAGCAACATCTTTGAAATAGATCTAGCATCCATTTATAATTAATAAAAAAGGATAATATGAACCTTCAATAGCTTGCTTATCACAGTACAACAAAACAGCTTTATAAATATTGGTACGAAATGTAAGACAAAATTCTGTAAAATAATGATGTAGCAAAACAAAGGCCACCACAACTAATTGAGGAAAGTGAAGACTAACCTTATTCTTGGCATTTTTATCTACTTTTGTCACATGGGCTTTTCCTATGTTAAATATTCCACGGCCACCCCTCCCACCACCGCCACCAACACCTAATCCACCTTGCATTCTCCGCCCCATGTAGATGAGGGTTCCCAAAAGCAACAATGTTGGAGCAAACCTCATCAGTTCTTGGTACCAAACCATTTCGGAGACATAAGTAACAGGAACATAATCATGAGGGTCTATCCCTAGTGCTTCTTGGGCTTCTTCCAACTTCTCCTCAAAAGATTCAACACTACCAATATTGAAGTAGTATCTATATTCACCCCCGTGCCCTTTTGCAGGGGCACCATTAATGGTACCTTGGAAATCATCATCACTTGTTTGATTGCGTTGTGTGCTCCTCACAGACACCTTCGCAACTGATTTGTTAGAAACAACTATATGGTCCACTAAACCTGGTTCCAGGAGTTTGTTTTTGAATTCTTGAAAGCTAATCTGTAAAAACAATATATAGAGCATATAAGAAATTCTATTAAAAATAATTGTCAATTTCACATCATATGAACTTAGAATTAAGAGAAAAGCAATCCCAATCTTCATTGATTAGCTGAACATATTGAAGAAATAAAAAACAAACTACAGTAAGTCTTATCTGATTTTATTGGTTGCAAACATGATGCAACATTTTCCTCATAGTTTATATTTTATATACACCAATCCAAAATAGCTTACTTGCTTATACTATTTCAAGTTACTTCAATTTATCCATTTTAAAGATAAAATCCATACAAAACCCAAATTTCCAGAACATATATTCAACAATATGCTTACCTGTTGCTGCTCACGGGGACCAAATGAAAAGGAAGAAAGGAAAAGTGCAATCACTAGTAATGGGGTAACTAAATTTTGAAACTGCTTCATGAAAGTTTCCTGAAAATTCCCATGATCATCTGTGTTGGAATCTTCTGAAATTAGAAAGATTTGAAAGATTTTAGTGATTATTAACAGCATGTGCGTGAAAAATGTCTTAACAGGTACACGAAATTTAATTGCTTTGACACGAAATTTAAAGACAGGAAGTATTAGGTTCTTCCTAGAAATATTGATTTATTTTAGTTTCAAGTAATATATAGATTTACGAAATACAAGGGACAATATACTTCGGAATGGACAATATATTTTACTCACAACCAGACAGTTGTCATATAATTTTCATAAAGGATGGCAGCTTCACTTTGCCACTTTAAGTTGTCCATGTATACTAGAACCAAAATCTCACAAGATTATTTACTCAGTTAACTGTTTTTTATAACAAATTAGGTATAATAAATGACGATGCATATTCAATGCTAAAGTCAACCATCGTCTGGCTCAAAGGTAAGAGCAACCACAACCAAACCACCCTCTCCGTCCCATGTGAATCAACCAAGCCCAAATCTGACCCCTTAGGAAATTAAGGCACACACAACATTACCCTTTGCCCAGTTCCAGATATATACCTTGCCTAAGAATTTGAGATGCTAACTAGTAGAGTGAAATGCATTCCCCTGAACAATGGAAAATTCATTTATCTAAAAATCCCGAAAAACAAACCAAAGCATAACACACACCTATTAAGGAACACAAAGTATCCATTTTTATACCATAAGACTCCTAAAGAACAAAATAAGAACCACCAAAAACATATCCACAATATCAACATTTTCAGTTCTAAATAAATTACCTTTTATTTTTAGCTAACAAGCAAATTCTTTTCTAAGCAACATCAAACATCTAATCACATCTTCTATATGCTACGAATGATGTAAAATTCTAAACATTTTTTTTTTCCAAAAAGAATATAAATAGTAATTTTCCCTAGTTTTGTTACTTCCTTTTACTCAATGAAAAGAAGGATGGAGAGAATGAGTAGAAAAAGATTACAACTGAGTGGTAGTCACCTTTAGACTCAGATTTCTGATCATCTTCTTTCGGTATTTCCTTCTTCTCCTTAGGGTAGAAATTCTCATAATCTGCAAACAAAGAGCAATAACACATAGCAACCACATAAACAAATGTTTAAAACATAAAAACTGACACAAAATATCCAGAAACCGGCAACCCTTTATTAGCATTTCATGTTATTATCTTCCTTCTGATAGTTAAATTGTGTCAGTAAGGATCTCAATAGCTCTTTAAAATCTCCAAAATACTTTATTGTATACAAAAATTAAATTCCTACATTTTACTTTCAATTGAAGATTGAACTCCCATGATTGTTCTCGCTTTTAAAATTCATTTAATCTAGGTCCATTATGTTATCATAATAACCAGACAAAGCTTATCCATAGAAATCTCATCAACCATTTGTTTACCTTGTATGATCAGTTTTACTCTTTGATATGCAACAATTGCTCAGATATTGCTAAGAAAGCAACTTTACAGAAACAGAATTTTTTCATATTTTTCTTGAAAAATAAAACTACTTCCAGTCGTTAACTAAACTCTTATCTCTGCAATACAAATATCACCAAAATCATTAATGTTACTTCCAAAACACAAAATGCCGACATTACAACCTTAAAATCAATAAAATCATTTCAATGTTATAAGCCTAGCTTAAAAAAATAATAACCAATAAATTCCTCACTTTTCTTATTCTTTGGTGCTTCACTGGAGAAAAAACGGTGAATTCTAGGCTTTGCAAGAACATTATTCAAATCCCACAAATACAACTGGTTCTGAACTCCTATTCCTGCTAAATATCCTCTCAACGACCCTAATCTTCCATCGATTCCATCTGTAATGCGTGCCACCCGGGGAATCCCTCCACCCACAAACGACGATCTCACTCCACCACAACCCCCAAGATGCAACCAATTCTATCAACACAAAAAACAAAAACAGAAACAGAATTAAAATTGAAAAACTTAAAAAAAAATATGTTTACATACAAAAATGACAAGACAGTAATTCAAACATTAGAACGAGAAGATCGTGTGAGACCGCGCCCGAGCTTTGAGAAAATCATATTTAATCTTCCCCAATTCAACGAAAATAACTCAGTGACTGGCTTTACAGAAGTTTTCTTTTAAAAGCGAAGAATAAGGACGACGACGACGATAAGTAGTTCCTGTTTGGATGCCAGATATTTCTGTCTCCTGCGTGTTTTTAAGTGTCTTAATAGTAGTATTCTATTAACTTGCCAAACAAGACATGAGCCCGCGGCTTCAAGAGACTTGTGTGCGTTGGATGATTAAGAAACGGGAAAGACTTGCATATGCTGGTTTAGTTGAGTGGTTTTGACGTCTATGACGAGACGGTGATTGGTTGCAAGATTAGCTGTAAACTGATGCCAATACGAGAACTGAAAATGTACGCATATCGAGAACTTCTACGGTCGAGAGCAATTTATGATATTGATAGAATTAATAAAAATTACGGGGGAATTGGAAACCCCCCTCACCTCTCACTCAAATCCAATCACCCATTTGTAACAGTTTTTTTTTTTTTTTTTTTATGAATTGGAATTATACAAATTGGACGGATGGGATTCAAAAAAAATTAACACAGGGGATGATTGGATTTACATCAAAGGTGAGGGGGCAAATTTGAATTTGCCCCTAAAAATTATTGATCCAAGCACTTATCTACTTTTGTTATGGTGTACACAAGGACTATCCCCTTTTTATTTGTGATAAATCAAGTAGAAATGATTAGGATTAATTTTTTTTTTTTATAAAATTTTTTTAATATTTAAATCAATAAAGAGTTTATTTAATAAAAAATTTAAAAAATCCAAAAAAAAAGAGAGAGAAAAAGGATAAAAATAAAAAATAAAAAATATTCTAACGCATAAAAAATTATCTTTATTCTCTTTTTTTTTTTAGATTTATTATTTTTTTATCATCTACATTCTTAACTGTTAACACGTGTTTTATTCTCATTAATTTTATCTAAAAGTTTATCATGCGAATCATCAAAAATTATTTATCGTGAGATTGACTCTTGTTTATACGTATGAATGATCGCATATAATTAATCGCAAGGTAAGAATTACTGTTGTTGATGGTTTCAGTGTCTTAATACTTAGTTGAGGCTTTTAAGAATTTATGAAGAACGTTATCGATCCCTAAGATATTAGAGGAGGTCCAAACTATAAATATAAATCAAGACTATGGACGTTATCATAGATAAAGGGGCCTTTATCCATATACCATTATTGGAGATCTCGGAGTTTGACTGTGTGATGGGTCGAAGAATGGGTGTAGACCAAATACTAAACCTAGGCTTTTAAACTGGATTATGAAAAATTATCCAAATATTAAGTTTTTAATTAAAAAAGGTATATTTTAATTAAAAATTTATGGCTTTCTCTCAGCTTCTCTTATGTCAATAGTCGCCCCTCCATATGCTGCCATCTTTTTTATTACGTCTCAGGCGTGGGATCAAAGAGTATTACTTTATGAAACAAGCTTATTACCCTCAGGTGTTGCAAGGATATACCCAAGAAAATTTTTTGTAAACCTTCAAAAAACTAATTATACGAAGGGTAAATAGTTAGTCTTCCTGCATCATGCTAATATCATATATATAATTTTCTGACCACTTCGTTTTATTTGTCAAGATCCATGGCCTCAAAGAAACCTATTGCAAATCCTCTTGGTACCTTGATCTCAATTAGATTATGTACCCAAGTGTAGGTAGTCTTGATATAAAATAGTCCGGTGAGTCCAAATGTCATATCCACAAAGAGTGTTTTTTTCAAGAGTCCAATTGGTTATGTCCAAGCCAAGAT
>JAVXUL010000008.1:10409488-10444644 GCA_035590515.1 Trichilia minutiflora | reverse complement strand
GTAAAAACTAAAATGTGCTTGCGAAATCTATGAAAATCTACTTGGATGAATAGTAAAACCCATACAACCAAAAATACATAAAACTACGAATTGAGCATGCAAACAGATTAGAAACGATGCTGCGAACCTCGTGGTGCGGTCGGTTTTCCTCGATTTTTCCTTGGAGCCGAAAACCCTCAATTTTCCTTCAGAAACCCTAGGCGCTCCTTCGCGAATTCGCGTCTCTATTGCCAAATTGCTGTTTCCAACTGGATAGACACGAGAAATGTAGCTTACAGGTGAAGAGAAACCGAGATTTCGACAAAAGCCCAGGCGTGAGTTGGGAGAGCAGAGGAGAGAACGTGAGGAAGGAAGGAGAAGGGGAAAAGAGAAAGCCAAAGCTGAAAATTCGACCTCAGGACCCTTATTTATAGAAAAATGGTGAAATTATCATTTTGCCCTTAAGTTTTCTAAAGGAGGAAGCTTCTGAAAGAGGGCAAAATCGTCATTTTGCACTGATTCGGTCGAATAAATAGTAACTTCGATCGACCGAATCCCTTGGTATGAATAGTATTCAAAGAGCTTGCAAATCGTCGATCGAACGATTCACTGTTCGGTCGAACGAACCATCGCTTCGGTAGAACGAATCCCTCATTCGGTCGACCGAATCGAAGGCCAGAATTTCGGTCGATCGAACTACCCATTCGGTCAATCGAACCCGCCAAAATTTGAAATCTCAATTTAATACTCCTCAAATTTGAAAATATCATTGGAGTCCCACTCAAAACTCTATCTTAACTAATCAATTTCTCAATCTAAGTTACGAAAACTCGCTCACACGTACACGGGGTATAAGATGAATGCAAAAGCACGAATAGTTAAAAGTGTAAAATGACCGTTATACTCTTGAGATATGAGCTCGGGGCTCACAGATCTACCCCCCTTAAAAGAATTTTGTCCCCAAAATTCAGCGTACCTCAATTTTGAAAGAGATGGGGGTATTGTCGTAGTATCTGAAGCTCGGGCTCCCAAGTCATCTCTTTAATTGCATCACTCCTCCACAAAACTTTTACTATCGGGATAACCTTGCTTCTCAAAATCCGTTCTTGTCGATCGAGTATGGCTACTGGTTGCACTTCATACTTTAAATTCTCTCTCAACTCGATAGGAGGCACACCAATTACATGGGAAGGATCGGGCACATACTTCTTCAACATGGATACATGAAAAACATCATGTATCCTCTGCATCTCTAATGATAACTCCAACCTGTAAGCCACTGGACCGATTCTCTCAAAAATTCTGTAAGGTCCAATGTACCTGGGGTGAAGCTTTCCTCTATTCTAAAACCGAATGACTCCTTTCCAAGGCGATACTTTTAAGAATACCCATTCACCCACATCAAACTCTCAATCTCTTCTTCTGTTATCTGCATAAGATTTCTGTCTATCCTGCACTGTCTTCAATTTATCTTTGATAATCTTTATTTTCTCTGTGGTAGCTTCGATTAACTCAACATTATTCAGCTTTCTCTCGCTCACGCGCATTGACGACCCCAAAACTCTATCTTAACTAATCAATTCCTCAATCTAAGTTACAAAAACTCGCTCACGCGCACATGAGATATGAGATGAATGCAAAAGCACGAACAATAAAAGTATAAAATGATCGTGATACCCTTGGCATATGAGCTCGGGGCTCACAATATTTTCTTTATTGATGTGAGATATATCCCTGTATGGATTATATGTCAAAATTCTATCTATAATGAGTTATAGATATGAGAACATAATCTTTGATTTAAATACATTCTAAACTTGTTTCCAATTAAAGTAGTATCATTAGGGATAATATCATTGCATGATCAGCATGGTTTGTTGCTGTCAAAGATTAGTATTGGATATTAATAATTGGGTGACGAGTCTCATATCATAAAAGCATAAACATGGTTATCACATTTGAGAACGTGATACTGAACGTGACCTAAAATGATGAATCACATGGGTAAATATTTATAATCAATAATTTATTGCACAGACGTATCAGTGTACCATTAATCCTTAGATTGAGACATCATGGCTACAATCTATAGTGAGATACATCATTCACTTGTGTATATCACACTAGGCTAGTCATGCCTAGTGAAAGAAGTTTGATGGTAATGTGTTCTTATTGTATGAGAACAGGTGATAGTCAAAATAGAGTCTGCTGGGACAAGTATTTGAGTTTGAAGTCCTAGACAAAATTGTCATCTATAGGGATTAAATCTTTGAAAAGAGTACATGAATTTCGAAAATGAGTTTTTGGATACGTGGATCCCATTTATGATTGAGGTTCTGATCCTATGATCGAGTTAGCGGTTTGACTATACCATAACCTACACTTAATCGAGAATCGACAACAGAAGGACTCTACTACATATAAGTACAACTATATGGGTTTATCTGAATTATATTCTTTATGTTCTAAGAGTCATGGTATCTTGTTAGAGATCATTCATGATTATTGAGAACTTTGTTAGTGATATGAATGGGTTTGTATTGACTCATGTTTAGTTCACGATGAACCTAGGGGATCACACACAATATCTAGTAATTGATGATGGATAGAATAATATCATTAAGTTAGTTAATGATAATTCGTATTGAAGAAAACTATATTACTTCGATAAGTTGATCGGTAAGCAATTTTATTCTTTAATTGTAAAGAATAAATTTTTTCAACAATAACATGTTAGCACCTGTTGATTCGAAAAATATTATGGTATTATTGAAGACTTGAAATAATATATTTTGATATATATCAATCAATCAATAAATTATTTATTTATTAATTAATTAAACATAGTATCCATTTATTGATATATAAATTATTTATTTATTAAATATTAAATAATTATTATTTTATTTAAATGGATACTTGAATGACATATGGTATAATAGTTGTTTACCAAGTGTCATCATCTTATTTAATCCTAATCCTTACTTTTGATTCAATGACCAAGAAAAATCCATAATTATTAATTAATGTAATCAACTTCAAACTTGAAGGATAATACTCTTGGGATAAAATTTTAAACACTAATAGCTTAATTTATCAAATAGTTTGATATATGAACAAAAGTCTGCATATAATGACATAATAGATCCTTTAGATTTTTATGAAAAACCCCATAGTTACAACATTCCATTGATATTTAGATATAAAATTGGAATTGAAATAAGCTTGGTCAAAGTAGGTTTGACCAAACTAGGGACCTATTTATCATATTTTTAAATTTTGGAGGCCAAAGTGAAGTTTTATAATTACTATTAGGAGGCTTGTTGGACAAGCTTTAGATCTATTTGTCATTGATAAATTTGATATGGGCAATTTAGTAATTGATGGTATTAGTATAAATATGGGTCATTTTGCTAATTTTGCAAGATATGCCATAATTTCACAAAAATTACAAAATCATCAAGCTCTCTCTCTACCCAATTCAACCAAACTTATTTTGGAGCATTAAGGTTTGTTCTCTTGGAGATCCTAAGTTTTGGGGGTTATTCTTCGTCAAACTTCTCTAAAGGTTAGTGAAAAAATCATTTATTTTTGATAACTTTTTATTAAAATGCCATATAAATATGTTTAATAATCATAAACCCTAAAACCATATGATCACTCTCACAAATGGTATCAGAGCATGTGATTGAAATGCTTATATGGTTAATTTGTTGTTATGGTTGATGATTTGGTTGATTGGAGCATGTATTGCTTTATGGAGATTTTAGGGGTTTTGTGTATGTAATGGTTTCCAAGCTTAAAGATGATGAATAGTTCATGGTCTTGGTATTTTGATGAGATAAAGAGTATTATATGATGTTTGGAGTGTTATGGGACCATTGATTTCATGAGATGAAAGTGGATTATACATGATGGAGCCATATACATGTATTCGGCTATATGGGTTATATGCATAAATGTTGTGCTAACTTGTGTTATTTGCATGGAATGATGTTAATTTCAAGAAATAAGAATGCATTCAACATGTATAATGCCCTAAAGAATTCATCCATGCTGGTTTCGTAAGCATACTACTTTTTTTTTATTTGATTAAATGTGTTTAAGTGTTAAATACTTGTTAATGATAAGGGTGGTAATTTGGGTTATGATACGATTAGTCGACATGAATTTGATATAATTAAACGGATTCAGATTTTAAAATTTTGACAGGAATGATAATCAAATCGTATTCGTGTCATACGATTAATAATCGTGTCAGATTCGAATTTGACCTTCTGAATTCATTTACTCGTTTACAATACGATTAAGACACGATTAAAACATGATTAGTTAAATGAATAATTATGTTTAAATAAATAATTATGTGTAAATGAATAATTATTTAATATAGTAATTTTAATTATTTATATTTGATATTTAATTTATATTTAAATAAATAATTAGTTAAATAGGTTAAATTTTATATTAATTAATTAAATAAATTAAATAGATTGGATCAAGTTAATGATCCAATTGTATAATGTTATATCGCCTATTTAAAAAATAAATGACATGATTATTAAATGGACGACACGATTAATAAATGGATCGTATTTGGATTGAGGATTCTTGACAGGATTAATAAATTGATTGTATTTAGATGGACACAAAAAAATACTATAAGTTTATTGATACAACACAAATACGATACATTTATCCGAAATGACACCCTTACATACAGGTCAAAGTAGAGCGGTTGAAATTCAATAGACCCTAAAATTGATTAACCATACAGTCCGAGATCGGATGGGTGGAATCTAATATTTTCATATTATATAACTTGTTACCTATACACAGATACGGGTATACATATCCTTACTAGTTGCGGATCAGTCATCTAGCTTAAAAGAGAGTGGATGGGATCCTACAGACCAATAAAAATTTTTATGTTAAAATTTTCATGATATTTTCACCATAGTCCTTTATGCCACGTATTATTTTTTTGACATTGTTTTATTATTGTATTTATTAGCTACTCACTGAATATTTTTTCAAATATTCACCCTTCACTCCTTATTTCAGGTTATTGTAGTCGTGTGCGAGCTTAGAATAGCTGATCAGAGACTTCAACAATATTTTTAGATACTCGACTCATATTTTTGTAATATGGTTCACTGAACAAAATCATTGTAATAAATAATTTGATTTTCTATATTTTTTCAACCGAGAGTTGTTGTAGTAATTTATTTTAAAACAAGTATTTAATGTATTGATGTGTATAGAGATACATACGATTTCAATGTATTTGAAATTTTATTATATTCTGTTTATATTTGAAAATGAAATTCAAAAATAGGCTTCAATGTCTTTCATATCTTGGAATGCATTATAATTAATATAATGCCTTTCATAGGCTTGTGACGATTGTTATGAGCCTGATATCCTAGGATCGAGGCGTGATATTTTATACATAAAATAACAAAAATACCCTTATACAAAATATAGGGTATTATAAGAGTAGCCTACTAAATAAAAATATAAAGAACAATCATGTATAAATTCATAAATTACTCTACGCCAATATTGTTGGTAGGCACAGTTTTAATAAAATTATCACATGGTTAATATATATCTATATCTATATATATATAGATATATATATAGATATATATAGATATAGATAGATAGATAGATAGATAGATAGATAGATATAGATATAGATAATAACATCATCAGTTTTGTTAGCATAAGATAAAATCTACTAATATTTATTTTGATATTTTAGAGTCCATTAGATATTTTGAGAAAAATATTTATATTAGTTATTTATTTCTAGAACACTGTAAAGAATTTATGAAATTGCATACCTTATTCATTGTTATATATATAAATTTTTTATTTTATTCATAAAATGATATTTTAAATGTCTCAAAAAGACGCGAATTGTAATTGATATGATCACATATGGTTAAACAAGAGAATATTAATTCAGAAATAATTAATAAATAATGAAAATGATCAATTGGGTTTTGAAAATTTTAATATGAATAAAAACTTGAATGATTTTATTTTTTTTTAATTTATATTTATTAGGATCATATCAAATACCATCATTAACAGTATTTGATCGGAATATAACAAAATAAATATTAAATAAATCCTTAATGTGATATCATATGAAGTAAAATATTTTTTTAGAACATTTTATAATTTCAGTTAATATTATATAACGATGAAAAAGCGATTTTCATACATGTTGATTTTTATTAGGTGAAATTAACAAGCAAGGCATGGTTAGTGTATATATATATATATATATATTAGGGGGAATGACAAATTCCCTCTTACTGTTTTTGACAAATATAAAATCCTCCCTCTAAATTTTTTTAAACAATCTCAGCAATTGGATTTGAAAAATGAATGGCTGAGATTGTTTTAAAAATTTTAGAGGGGGGAATTTGTGTTTGTCAGAAACAGTAGGGGGGAATTTATCATTCTCCCATATATATTATGTCATAGACACAATGCAATTTCAGTAATGTACTATTTAATTAATCTTCAAATACTAAAATTTTTTTGTCTCATGCCGAAGAAAACTTTTAATTTAATTGATGAAAAAAATTTTTATCGCACTCACTTTTATCATTAGGGAATGGGTGGCAAAAGGGTCCTACAACAAAATGCCTGATTTTGAGATTTAAGAGGCATTACTAAAAAATTCAATATATGCAATATCAAGAACTGCCGAGTTGGGATTTCCTACAACAATTAACCAAAAAATGCATTCTTATAAAATATGGTACTATTAGAAATAGAAAATATAAGTAGACAGAGACATATATTCAGGTTTTAGCTTATAGATGGAAAGAAAAAAAAAATACACACACACACACACAATTGAGATATTATAGTTTTAAGGTCATAATTATTATAAAATAAAATTTAAACTATTGAATGTTAGTTAAAAAAATTTATAATTTTTATTAGAAGTTAATATTATCAAATACTTATTAATACTTTGTTTTTAGAATTAAATTAAAACTAGTAGTATCAAATATGCTCTAAAATAGCTAAATGATTTATGACATAACAATATATTATAACACTGCAAAAAGATTTGAAACAATTATTTAATTAAAACGAATTAGAAACTTTATCTTTGTCGCAAGGACATAGAATCACATCAATGAGCAATGACAAAGGCTTTCCGAGCTCAAATTTAATTATTTAAATGCCATAGTTTAATCCCCAAAATGAAAAAAAAAAATTAAAATCTTGCAAAAGGAACTCCAATTTAAAATTGTTATGCTGGAGAGTATGGACAGAGAATCCTTCATTCGGCCAAAAGATTTGTCTTCCAAACAAAAACTTTCATCAAAATTTACGGGGCAAACAGCTTTTTTGCAGTGAGGCTATTGACTATTACACGTGGGAGGAAGGATTAAAGTGTTTGCAATTGGACTTGCTGAAGATGACAGAGAGAAGAACCATGCCACAATAGAAGAAGCTGCTGTCGACAGACCAGACATGTGGGGCAATTCAATTGCTCTAACCAGAGAGATGCATTGTATGCTGGCTCCATGAAGAAGAAAACTGAAAGGAAGAGCATATCTTTTACAAATATATTTATTAATTGTTACCTTTTAATTTATATTTAAAGTGTTGCCGCGACTTGTGATCATCAACATATTTGATTTTAGTGAAAATATAACATAAGAATTAAACTGACTTAGAACCAATTTAAAGATTTCTTTAACATAAATGAATATCCTATTATTTGTTTGTAACTACCTGTATTTGTATATGATTACTTAGAAATTATAACAAATAGATCACTGCTTATAAAACAATAAATTTCCGTTTTCCTTAAAGAAAGGAGAAAATAGTACCACTGAACTAACCTTTTCCAAAACGTACAACAATAGTTCAAGATGGAGCTGACCTTCCTTCGGAACATGATAAGATAATCATGAAATACATTTGATTAAAATAGGAAGCGATATTAATCAACCCCCAAACTATTTTCTGCAATATATAGTTGGATCAGTCTTATGATATATTTCCTCCAATTTTCAGCACATTTTACTCCTTTGAATAGACTCAAAAATAAATTTGACGCAATTTCAGTCACTTCAACAATATGCCATACTCTCTACTCCTTGGACACAGGAAAAGGAAGATGCAAGCTTCAAACAGACATACGAGTATTGTATCATCTATTAGCATAAACACAGAAGTTTTTGCTTGATGATCATGACTATATATCCATATACTTGTACCAAAGTCTAACCTGTTTGATAAACTATGATCCACTTAGAATCAAAATATTTATGCGCACCCACACACCCACAAATAATAAGAATTCCAATCCAAAAAAATGAAAAATGAAAAATCTAGATGAACAATTAATAATGATAATAATTAAATTAGAATCTAGAAAACAATTAAAAAGAAACTGATCATCATTTTTATTGGAAACAGAAACACATGCAGCGAAACAAAGGAAATTTTAATATACATAAAAGGCCATGGTTTATCTTCTCTTCTTCTCAATCCTGCTCTTTCTATCTTCTTCTCAAGTCTCTATCTTTATCCTTCAATACAACAAAACCTAATTAAACATTTACCAAACCATCTTAACTATGTATCTAGTAAGGTGGCCTCCCATGAGCCCAAGCATATGCTTCATGTAGCTGACCACCGTTTGGGAGTAGATTCGGGGGTAGATTATAAACCGGCAGAGATGAAGGATCGGGAAGCCCGGTCTGCTGCCCACTACTTCCAATTTGTGGCGGAGAATTATTTCCAGCCCCTTGGACCTGTCCTTGACCTGTCTCTTCTTCATCTTCTAAAGGCAGTCTCTCGTAAGTGGCATTAGCAAAAGTGGCAGCTATGACCATCACTGGCCCCGCTGCCACCAGCTGCCCCACCACACTGCCTCCTACCACCTGTCCTTGACCACCCGCCAAGTACACAGTGAGGCCGGTTGACCCGGGAGGGGCTGGTCCGGGCAGAAATGCTCCTGTCAGAGACAAAATTTCAAACCTACCATGAAGTGCTACCACGGCTCCTGGTGCTGCAGGTTGCCTTAGTGTAACGTTAGCCACAGAACCACTGCCGCTGAGCACGCAAACACCACGCTGCCGCCTTCTTGCAAATTGAGCTACACTCTCAGCAACATCAGCGCCACCAGCAACCTCCATAACATGGCTACGGAGTGCATTAGGGCTATCCCGGGTCACGAAAATTGGTGGTTTGGGCTTGTTTTTGGATCCCGGAGGGCGACCTCGAGGTCTTCGGTTACCAACTTCAACCGCACCCTCTTTCGGCTCGTCTCCTGTTTCTCTGTCTTCATCTTCGTTGCTCCTCTTATTGCTAGTGTCGTTAATAGAAATTTCATGATCACGTTTGCTTAGGATCGGCGAATTGGCTGCCGGGTCCAAACCCGGCAAGCCCACTTGACTGGTCCACCAAGGATTAGCCAGGCTTGCAAAGCAGACGCAGGAATTAGTTGACCTTGTTTTAAGGGTTTGGATTTTAATTTCCTTGTTTTCGTGTCTCCTCAGGTTGGTGATTTAAGAGATCAGAAAGTCAAAGCTAAAAATTAACAAGAAACAAAATCTTTACTTTGCAAACAGATATTGCTGTATGATCCTGTGTTCAGCGTTTCAAAGATTTTGAAGGGAGAGAGAGTGTGTATGTTGGTAGAAGCTGATTAGAAAACAAAGAGAGGTGGTGTGAAGAGAGAATTAGATGCAATTCCTAATGGAATCAAGTAAAGGAAGAAAAGAATAGAGCTCTTTAATTTTCAAGAGAAGAAGAATCTAAAGATGAACAAGGCAGAAGTGATCTCAATGGAGAGAACAAGAACAGATGCAAAACCCTTGATATAATAAATTAATAACACAAACAAAGACAGAAAATATTACAGTATTTAAAAGAAGAGACTGAGGACCAAACAACAATGGACGAAATATTTTTCTCTTTCCTTTCTCTCCTTGTAAATATATCTTAGCTCTGTATTTGCGTTGTGATTAGAGGAGCTAAGCAGTAAGTATTATTTGTTTTCTTTTTGCCATTAGTATAATAAGTTCCCAAATAAGTTCTCCTTTTAGAGGTCTTTGAAATTAGGGTTTCGTGGGGTCGCGTGCGCGTGGGCAGGTGGGAAGCACGTCGTTTTCTCGTGCCCCAATATATCAAAAGGTAAATCTCACGGTCACAAAGGGAATTAAATAGAGATAGGAAATATTACTTCTAGCAGTTGCTCACCGCAATCTTTCGATGCATTTCCCTTCGCAGTTTACTCATAATCTTGAGTCCATTCTCAACATTTTCGGTCCATCCTTGAGTGTTTCCCGCATTTAAATCTGTAAAATTCATTAAATTATAAGTTCGTACTAATTGTCTCGGTTCAAGTTGTAAGGAACGAATTTCATGGGGAGCAACTTGTTAAGAATTGAAGTTTAGGCAACAATTAATTTCTTGCATATTGTCTCTGTTTGTCACTACGAGGTATAGCAGAAGAATACATGATTCCATAGTGTATTAACAGTAGATTTAGCTTGATGAATGTGGTGGTGATACAAATTTCAAATATAATAATACTGTAATGATAGTAGCAAAGTGACAATCTTATAGGATCTGGATACAGTGATAAATTTGGTTGTGCTGAAAATGATATTGAAATTGTAAGTTGTAATTGTATATTATTAAAAATATTCAAATTAAACAATTTAAAACTATGTTTGTACATGATATCAATGTTTTATTTAAATTACATAAATTTCTGCTGAAAATACATATTCTGTGATTCGGGTTTCTTAGAGGTTAATTTTATACTGGAATTAGAGTGCACGTGAAGAGCTGGACTTTTAAAAGATAGTAAAAATTAGTTAGGACAAAGAATATATATAATACACTACAGTCATTGCTTCCATAAATATAATAAATATGGACATGGGAAAAGAAAAGAATTGTAAAGCTTGCCTGTCTAAAATATATTAAAAGTGAAACAGTGAAGTGAGATAGAGAGAGAATCCGCAATGGCATTAATTATCTGGTCAAGAAAATGTGAAGTATATAAAATGTAGCATTTTTTTGACTGATTATAGTTGTATCGTGATGATTGCATCTAAGATTACAGGAAAGTAAAGGGAAGATATGGCCGACCCGAAGTTAGTTTTATTTATTTATAGGCCGGACGGATGAAAATTTAAATGCAAAACTAAAAGTTTAATTATGGTCCAAAATTAGAATTAAGGAAAGAGAAACATCGTGTTTGGGGCTTCAATGTCAAGTTAATTAAATCTAATTCTGTGAGTAAGACAGTCAATTTGGAATCAAATGAAAATACGAAGAGGTATATTGTACTCAGTCATTGTCAGCTATGAATTTTTTGAGCAATTCAATACCGATTTTATATAATTAATTCATTGCTCATATAGAGCAAAACTAATACTGAATAGTTGATAGTTTTTAATAATGTGATAGTGTAACTTTAAGCAACAGTAAAAGCCAACAATGAGCAAACATATGGGAGTCTCTTTACCACAAAACCCAATCTCAACGACACTCTCTTTGCTCCCGCATCTCCGCAACCTATTAACGATGGAGATTCTTCTATAATTTTCTCCTTGCTCGATAATTGATTCTTCAAGGAACTCTAGCATATTCAATTTATCACTGTAAATGCAAGGATATGCAAAGGCAATATTCTACAAGTCTTTTCGTATAGCTAGTAAATAATATAATAATTATTGAGGCATCCAAGGTAGGTGGATTCTTGTTATTATTGCAACGGGTCGTCACAATTGCAATAGACTTGTCACTGCTAATTCATAATGCACACTCTAAATGACAATTTCTAATCCTGTAATAATAGTGCAATAATACTTTAACTAGTATATAATATAAATGGCCATTTCTATTATTTCCTTATGTAGATTACTATCCGTGAATCGTATGCGGAAAATTTTTTAGGATATAACATTTGATCAAGATTGCCCAATTTATTTCTCATTTTATAAAATGTAAATTTAAATATTAATAATTTGATACTCCATATTATTGAATACCAAGTATGAACTTATAATAAAAATGAAATGTATGAAAGTAACCTTTCATAAAGAGCATCAATTTTGTTTCACGAGTAAAAGTGGTCATTAAGTACATGAGATCCGAGAAGATATTCCATTACCAGTTTATTTCATGACTAGTGAATTCCAACTAAAATTAAAGGGCGAGTCAGCCTCAGTATTTGATACAGTGTGGACCATGGAAGGTGCAAGCGTCATTCCAACTAATGATTATTTATGTCAATTGTGATTAGGACTAGTTATTTCATAGCCTTTAATTTGCCAGTTAGTCAAATCTACAAACATGGAGTTTGTGGTATACAAATTTATTTTGTGGCTAGAAATACATGCCCCCATTTTTCCTTGTCCAATGTTGTTGGAGACATTATCACTCGTCGTTGTGACAGATTTTTTGAAGCAAATCTAATGTTATAAACATGCATCTTTCGATTATGTAGGAGACAGAAGGGTTTCGAAATTAAAGAATAAGAGTTTGCATGCTATGCTTGGATTTGAAACGTATGGCTTCGTGGTGCAACATTGAAGCACCCCAAAACAGTTGGATCAGTTGATGGGATCAGTGACTTTTACTTTGGCATTTATTTACGTCATCCATGACGTAGAATCTACAACATCTTTGACTGTTTACCGTCTTTGCCCAAAATCAAAAGACTCGGGGAAAAAATAAAAATTTAAAATTTAAAATTAAAAAAATAAAGGCTAAAGAGAAAAAGAAAGAAAGAAAGAAAAAGGATCACATCATATTATCATGCTCATGATCCATGGATTTAAATGAGATTAGTTCTTAATGGAAGTAATGTCCAGAAATTTCTTTATTTAAGGAACCAATTTGAGAAATTTGCGAGTACAAATAAGAGAACAATCCCAAATCTGCAAAAAGTTAACAAAAGGTATGTTCAATTTATAACCTGAAAACAATGTAATCTAATTTGTAGATCAATTGAGCGTGAGACTTTTAGAGCATTGAAAACCATACAGATTTTTCATTAAACTTTTTATCCATCTCATCAAAATATCTCGCCTTAGAAAGTATTCTCATAGGATAATGTAGATATATAGCAAGACCAAGCAAGTGCTCCCTGTTCAAAAACATGTATCATTCATTGTCGGTAAATACTACGATTAGATCACTTGCCGAATGAGATAGTATATGACTAAGAAGGAAACCATAAAAGATCCCACAAGTGTGAATATTCTTCGACTGGATTTCTTCTTGAAAACCTATAGAGCAATAACACATGGTAATCAGCCATTTCCCAACAGCTGCAAAATAAATAGAGACAACCATGAAAGTAAATCAGGTGTAGTTAGCATACTGTCTTAAACCGATCGATGGTTCCTGACATGAAACCCCTTGATGCATCCATACTGCTGCCCTGATTTTACAAGACAGTTCACTCAAAACAAAGACAGAAAAATTTTTCAATCAAATAGGGTGCAGGTTGAACTGCAACATACCATTCGGTCCAGCAAATGATTATGACTCTCCACCTCCTCATGTATATCACCTGTTAACTGATAATGAGTAAAATAAATGTTAAGTTTCTTCATAAAGAGTAAAGATTTGTAAGCAGTAAGTTGAAGGTCATGCATTCCTCTTTCTTTGCCAGTAGGAAAATAGATATTCAGATGGTTTACCTATTTCAAAAAAAAGGGCCAACTTATTCGCTGCAGGTAGTTCAGGTGTCCCACATGAGAGTGTGTGTGCAAGCACATACATTGACCACAGAGAACTTTCACAGACTTGATGCTGTAAGGGTATGTGTTTGGTTAGGGAACATAAAAAACTGCAACACATGAATGGTGGTAAATGCATACCGATATTGAGGAATACATAGCAGGTGTTTTAAAGTCACCTCCAATAACAAGTTGGGATTTCTCTAGATTCTACTTTGAAACTGATTCAGAGCAATTCATGAATATATGTAATTAACCCAGGAATATTCATGCTTGAGTACCACGAAACTCCAAAATCACAACGTGTACAATTATAGATCATATGAATACAGAAAATGAAAACTCAATGACCCTGATGCACTTCAACCTCAATAAGAGAGATGACAAAAGAAGTTCTAGCTTGATTCAAGAATAAACTAAAAATATTGGTCAGTCACCAGTGATTATGTCAAGCATGAGTAATGCTATCTACAAAGCATACCATTAGCGAATTCCACCATATTATAAACTACCATCACTAAGTATGAATTACTGTACAATTTTACATATCTCAGTCTTACCATACACAATGACCAAAACATTATGAATATTGCCCCAACTTACATTTTGGGATATATGATTGCTTGTATGAAACCATTGTATGACAACTTAAAGTACTATACAGTTGGTTCAGATAGACATGCTGCTAGACAAATTGCAACTCATAAGAGAATAGTACAGGATACTTACTCTCTTCAGAAAGTAACTCTTTCTTTCAAACTGTTCATTGATTTATCATTGTTACGGTCACTAATTCCACCGGAGTAAGAGGATGACTGGATGAGGCCTTTAGACTACCTCCCTCAAGGCCATCATAATCATCAAAGACAGCCCCTCTAGAAGCATGGTGGTCCCTGCATAATAAAATTATCATTACACAATTTAACTTCTCAATTAACATACCATGTATGATATCCAAAGACTACATATATATAAGAAAAATTATGAAAACGAAGTAAAGGTGGAAAAAAAAAATTGATTTAACAGAGTTTGTGCCTAAGACCAGACTCAACCTCATCTCACCCGTTAACCACTTCGGCTAATGCACGAGAGAAACAGTTCAAGGCCAGCACTTACACCATCAACATAAATTCTTTGAGTTTAAAATAAAAGAGTAAAATTTCTTTTGAGCATCACAGTTAATACTTTTTGTTCCAATTATAAATTTATTAGAAGCATATCAGAAGGCAAGTATCACATCCCAAAAGAAAGGAAACAAGGAATAAATGGTGGCTGACATCCACTTCACTTGTAATGCATAAATTTAGAACACTCTGAATATCCTTCATTAAGACTGAAAACACTGAAACCTAAATACATTAACATCTGATTTTCTATACACAAATGAACTGTCAGGAGGAGATTTAGATAGGAAATTCTACAGGGGCCAAGTGCTGCATCCAAATTAACTGTAAATTTTCAAGAATGGAATATTTAGCAATCCGAAACCATTTCATCAAGTGCAACGTGAATGGACCTTCAGGACAGTAGCAATAATATTCCAACACCAGCAGTGGGCAAAGGATGTTGATACTTTTACAAGGGATGAACCATATACTACCAAAAATAACCAGAGAACAAAGCGTAGAGCTTGAAACATCATCTTTAGAAAGGGATATTGAAAGCATCATTTTTCTAGCATTTTACGGTTAAATGTTTAATAATAATACATGGATATATGTCTAAACCAGCAGTGAATGCGTGTCTAAATTTATTGGATTCAGTGTCCTACACGAAATTTCTCCACAATAATTCTCAGTGTTAATCTCAATACTTTTTAAGTATTCTTTCCTGGTTCAAGGATCATCTCAATAAAGAGGTCTTAGCTATTGATACAACTATAAATTTATCTTAAATTACTTTTTTGCAGAGCATTCCTTGAAGCTTTTTAAAATTGGCAATTCAAAATTTTTCTCACTATAAATCATTATTCATGTTTATCCAACAACCAATATATGCCAATATAATTTATTGTTTGATAAAAGCTTAAATACTGTTATTGAACTTCTTCCAGTCAGTTTCAAGTTTTGGGGATTAATGATTAGTAAACAAGTTATAACAGCCTACTCGACCAAGAGGGGTTGTTCTTTACATGAAATTTGGCCAGCTTCAATCAAGTAGCAATATAATGTAAATTGTTTTAGTTCGGATACACGTGTCCGGTTATCTGTGTTTGGTTCTATGTGATACATCTGTTTATTAAAATTCAGCCAAGTATGTATAAAGGTGTTTAAGAGCTCAAATGCAACAGTAGAACCTCCAGAGAGATTGAGCCAATTATGAGCATTACTGAATTGATTAAGGACTTGTTGAATTAATGAATAGACTATAGCTAACCAAATTTAGTTTAGAAACACAACTCAAGAGAAAGATCAAATTTTCAACATGGCAACAACCAGTATCCATATATAATATATAACGCCTATGCACTGACCAACAACATATAAACTTCAATTTATTCATGTTTTCTTGAGCTGAAAACCCTAGAAACCAATACAAAGGTCTTCACAATGTATGAAGTGGATGTAAATGTAGGTAATGAATCAGCGAGATAGAAATTATGAAAATCAGAGTTAACGAAAAGAAAGTTGAAATTAATAATCATGCATATTGTTCATATATCACTGAGATTAAACAGGAGTGATCGAGTGATAATCTAACGAACCTTCTATGACTCATGATTTACAACAACCGGCCGGTCACCATTCATCTTTGCTTCAACGATTTCCCTCGTTGTTATACATGAAATTAACAAGAGATACGTCAATAAGCATATTTCATATGATTATATTGCCCATTTGGATACCGAGAAAATGCAGGAGATTGGCAGGAAAACAATTTAAAATGTCAAATTAAATTATTTAAAATATTCGACTTTTAAATTTTTGTTCGGGCTACTGAATTGTATTCGAATTCGACCCTATAAATATTTGGAAAATACACAAAAATACCCATATTTTTTAATCAATTTACAAAAATAATCATATTAAAAAAATCTTAATTAAAATATCCAAAAATTTATTTTTTAGACGATTTTATCCATGTTCAAAAGTACACTTTCGAACACAAACACTTTCGTACATGATAAAAAAATACTCATTTTCGCACGTAAGTATACCTTACACTTTCACACTTAATAAAAAACATTAACTTTCGTACAGGGATAAAATCGTTCAAAAAACTTATTTTTAAATATTTTAATTAATATTTTTCTGACATGATTATTTTAAAAAATTGGTTAAAAAATATAGGTATTTTCGCAACTTTCCCAAAAACTATAAATACCTCAAAGTTTTTGAAAGTGTCTATTTGGCAAGTAGATCCATACACCAAGTTAAGCTGATGCTCCTCAATATTAAGGCTATAGACCCCACTTTTTTTTTTCCTAATACCACCCCACCTATGCAATTAACAAATTCTCCATAAAAATTAAAAATTATTATATATTATATAATTTGTACAATAACAAAAATAAATCGATCATAAATTAAAATAATATTTTTATATTCTATTAATTATACAATCGATTTTTTAAATTTTTTATAATTATAACCCACCTATAAATATTTTTAATAACCAAAATCTTATTATTAATAATAAAATATTAAAAATAAATAATATATTAATTAAATTAATACATGTGTTAATTTAAAAACAAGTTATATCACGTTTTAAAGTACCTTAAATATTTTTTATTGTATACAATATCACGAAGTAAAACACAAAAAAATATGCACTTAAAGATATTAGAGATATAATTTATTATAAATTAAACTAATATATATGGTTAATTTGTCATTGTGATCTTTTTTATAAATATTGTAATTTTTAATTTTTATGAGATTTAATTAACCACCCTTCTGTTTATTGTGGATGTATTTATAATATTTCAAATATTATCATAATCATCATTTTATTCGAAATTGGGCTTCTCCTAATGGGGCTCACAACTCACAAGCGGGTCGCCCAAATAAAGAGTTACACAAGAATGGTAACTCCTATATTAACTAAGGGGTGTTTCTAGAAACCTCCCCTTAGGTTTATGAAAACCACATATAAAAAGAATAATTGTAAAACTTTATAGAAACTTCCCCTACTACAATATTTGCATCCATTTAACCTTTTTGTTGATCAATTAAAAATATTAAAGCATCCAAAATAATTTTATATTTTAATTTATAGTAGTAGTAGTAATAGTAATAATAATAATTATTGGGGTATTTTATTAAAGCCTAGCCTACAGGCTTAGGCCATCTCCATGTCCTCATCCAGCCTGTTGAATATGCACCTCATTTCTAGATGAATTCTCCGACACAACGTCTTCCTGAGAAGCTGGTTACATTGTCGGGGAAACGGCCAGAACACCTCAGACATTTTGTCCGAGTCTACTGTTCAGAGGATCTCCAACTAGTTATCCACGGCTAACTCACACTCGGATTCGGGGCCCGCAACGACAAGCCTTCTGAACTTGGAAGGTCGGACTGATATGTTCTTTCCAATAAGGCAAGGACTCGCGGATATTCGGGGTATACATGTATCCCCGGTACTACATTCTAGTGTCTTCAGAACTATTATCCGCTGTGTAAAAACCTCACGGAAATCAGGGGATTTCATTCTCGGGAGAGTTGGAAGCTTCACTCGGAGGTACGAACACTCGGTCACTCGGGGATGACACGATAGATAACAGTATCACGTTTTTTCATAATCATTGACTTTTACAGCAAGTTGTCCTGGACACACCAACCACACATTCATAGTATATTCTACAGTCTTAGAGCTCAGGAACGGGAAGTAGAAATCTACTGGTGCACGGAATTGAGAGCGAAGTCGACTTCTTGCATCAACAATAATAATTAATTATTATATTATTATTATTATTATTAAATAAAATATTTTATTTTATATATTAAGCAAAAGTAATTTTTATGGTATAGATAAAAATATTTTTATTTTTTAAATAAAAAGACGCAATTACAATAATAAAAAATAATTTTACTTATCAAAAAAGAATATATAAAAAATATTATTTTGTAAATTTTAAAAAATAAAAAATACTTTTTTGTGTCATAAAAGTTACTTCTATTTATTTAACAAAAATATGCCTTTATTTAATAAATAAAATAAATATTTTTAGAGAATTCTTATATCTTAATATATTTTAAATTTATTTTTATAAGCTAATAATTTTAATAAATAAATTGTTTTAATAATATAAATAAACTATGTTAATAAATCGAATAAATATATTTTTTATTAAAATTATTGACTCATAAATAAAATAATAATAATATAATTAAAAGTAAATTAAAAAGTATAATTATTTTAATATTTTAATATTTTTGATCGGTTAATAAATGGTTAAATAGATGAAAATACTATAAAAGGCAAATTTTGTATGAAAATTCATAATTATTTTTTATCTGTGGTTTCTATAAATTTCAGGGGAGGTTTTTGAAAATACGCCTCTAACTAACGTGGTATCAACGATGGCTGAAACGAAATCATCGTCTTTCGTCTGACCTCCTTGGGGCTTTATAGGTTTTTTCTTTTTCGCATAATGCCAGACACTCATGAACTTTCCGTTTGAAGGTCTCTTCATTGCTTCACCTGAACATGGAAGCCACTTCAGTTCTTATTCACTTGAGAACCACTCCGTTAGCAAGCAGTCAAAAAATTTCTCTCAGGCATTTCAGCAAACAACAACAATACCAGCTACCACACCACTACAGTCGCGCCCAGAAGAACCCCAAGCATATAAGAACACAAACAACTTCACGTTATCATCTAAAAAGACCTAGCTCCCGTCTCTTATATCCTCTTAAATGCTCGTTTTCCAACTCCACAAATCCTGATTCTTCCCAGAAGCCATTGCTAGAGCCCTTCAAAACCACCTTTAATTTTGATTCAATTAAAGAAGCCCTTTTAAAATTAACCCCTTTTGATATCATCAAGTGGTCTGGTATTTTATCCATCGCGATTGCAGCCACAAAATGGATTGTGAATTCAGTTTTAAACCCATTCTTTTGGATGTATTTTAGCTGGACTTGGTTGTTTTGGCCTTGGTTTGTGGCTATAGCTCTTGCTTTTTATGGCTTGTATTGTTTCAGAAAGCATTCACTTGGCAAAGCAAGCATATTTGAGCAACTTGCTATTGTTACTTCAGTGTTTACTTGGTTAACACTAGTGCCACCGGCCCATTTTAATGGCTACCTCGAAGGTTGGCCTCTTGTGTTCTTTTTTGCTTACCATTACTTTTTTTTCTTCAATGTTAGTGTAAGAAAACGGTTGTATGGTGATTACTATGCACGTGACCACGATCCCAAGTGGGATATAAGCCCGCCCAAGTGGTACCGCTTTTTGTTTTCCGTTGGAGTCATGACTGGCCACTGGCTTGCGGCTTTTGAAGGACCAGAGTTGCAAAGAATTTCTGGTGGATGGACCAATGTAGGGTTGTGGATTTTGATAGTGTTGACATTGCTTATGCAATATAACTCAACACTCTATCTTGCAAATTATTCAGAAAAGGTGGTGGTGCCAACTGCTGTGGTGCAGTTTGGGCCATACAGGTGGGTGAGGCATCCAATATATGCTTCAACGATGCTTCTGTTTCTGACTTATTGTGTTGCGCTACGGGCACCTTTGAGCTTGCTGTTTCTTGTGGCGGTTTGTTTGGTGTATTATGAGCAGAAGGTAAAATTGGAAGAGGCTTTGATGGTGGAGACTTTTGGAGAAAGATATTTGGAGTATGCAAGTAAAGTGAGGCACAAGTTCATCCCTTTTGTTTATTAGTGGCTCACAGGTATGTAGTTATCAGTTATGCAGTGTAATGAATTTTGATACGATTATTGGAGCTTCAGAATGTGGGTGGAAATGTTATTGTATGAAACAGATTTGTGCTATTGTTTCTATTGATTTCACTCTTTTTTTTTTATTTGTTGCTATTAATACCAATTATATATGCCTAGTTAATTTTATGTTCTTCATGTGTTTTTTATTTTTTATTTCTTAATGTGAGGCTTGAATTTATTCGTTGTACAATTCTGGTAATTTGTGGTGACAAACTTTGTTGGATTCATTGCCTTCATGTTTGTGGTTTTGCAAATGCCAGAAGTATGAATTTGATTACCTACCCAATATTAATTAAAGGGCCATACACCACTAGTGGTGGCCGACTTGATTTCAATGTATTTACAGAATTGTGTATGAATTTATTGCCCCATTTTTTTTATGGTCGATGGTGATGCATGGGCATACCAGAGGTGGCTAACTTCAAATGAAACCAATTTTTTTGTATCCGAGTTCCTTTCAAGAGCTAAGAGCATAACCAAAATATACATCAGTTTAAAAAGGACCTCAATTTCAGCTGGGTAATCAGGAGGACAGTTTCCGTTATTGGAATGATGAGACAATTGTAGGGGCACTGAGTGTTAACAATTGAAATTTCTCTTGTCACCTTTGCTGGGTTCTTTTCTTCCTCGACTAAGAGGAATTTCGACTTTTTGCTAAGTGTTAATGATGATGTTGATGAGAAGAGGGAGATTTATTTGCATTGAATAGTGCCTAAGAATCATTGATTGCATAAAGAATAAGACAAATGAGCAAGCAAGTATATTAACTCAAAACAACACCATTTGCACTAAGGTGAACCATCTAATTGATTCAATCCAGTGCAAAAAGAATTTGAGTGTTCCTTTGTCAGACAAGGATAAAATGTCCTTGTGACACCGCAGATTGAAGCCCCCAGTGAGAAAATCCTTTTATCTAAATGAGTCCACAAAATTAGACTGACTCCCCAACTGAAATTAGATTTAAGGCCCCAGTATCTTATTGTCGCTAAAAGCAGCCCCCTCTCAATCAGTTTTCTGCATCCATCACTGTGTGAGAGTGCTTCATTACATGGCATAGATATTTTTACATTAATTTTAGCTTGAAGACATGTGAGAACAAGATGATGATCAAAGGTTGTTGGCCAATTGGAAAACTGTATTAGGCCCATAAATGAGAGCTAAAATTTTAATAGTATGCTATCCTTGACAATTTGTGCAGAGTTATTTGGTGTGTTGCTAAGTGTGTGTTCTGCTTTTCCCTCTCAGCATCCAGATTTGTACTTTTAGAGGTTCAAATTGCCTGTTGAACTGCATTTTCGTTATGTTCATCTTTTGGCCGTTAGGATCTTGCTATATATCGAATGTTTTCTCTCTCTCACCAATCAGATGCCTGCCATTTGATTGCAACATCTCATTTTCTCCATGTTTCTTGCTTTATAGTGCTTTTCCAGTTGATTGTTTTCTTCAATGGCATATGAGATAATAATGGGGCTTAAATAAGAAGAGTGATGAATGAGTGGCAAATCAGCATTAATCCCGGAGTGAAGTCAGTATTAGCTCCATTGAGTGAGAAGACTAGGCAATGTAGCTATATAATTGTTATGATTAAAGGGTAATATTGTTCGTGTGAATGGCATCATGAAGATATTTGGGAAGGCCAGGAAGGATATAAATTGAAGAGGAAGGACTTGATGGTCTCTGAATTACTGGAAAACAGAGCCCTGATTAGGATTTAATAAAATACATGGCTATCATTTAACACCAACGGTAGATAGGAACTGAACTATCTCATGATGTTCTGAAGTCAAACTTGGGACCTTACTCAACCTTAGGATGTGACAAGTTAACATCAATGCATTAACCATTTATAGTTATTTGACCTTGTGAACATTATGCTATAGTCTCTACATGATTAAACCCTGTAATTTTGTTAGGGCTTACATTTAGGATGCAAGTAAGCCTATTGTTTGTACTCTCTCTTATTGTCTTTATAATAATAGTACACTTCTAAAGTATTATCCTTGGTGATGTAGTATTCATCAATTGAATAAATTTTTATGTCATTCACAATAATTTATTGCACTAACTCATCAGACATGTTATACTTGGGAAAGGTATTATCACTGTCATTGTTTATAATTTTTCAAGATTTCATCTTGTTCTTCCTGTACAGCTAGCTGCAAATTGTAGTATGAATGAAATTCAAGTCTTCACTTGAGCTTGGTTTTGGCTTGATGCTACCTTGTCCTCAGTCTACTGGCGAATTATTTTATCTTTTCCTTCATTGCAGATTAGATAACTGTTTTTGAATTATGAACCTGCCTATGGAATCTATTCCTGTGACAGAGCTCTAGTCTTGTTTTGTTTTGGCATGCCTATTGCTATTTAGCTTCCTACTTTTCAGTATACTGAATTGACCTAACAAAGCCATATTGGCATGAAAAGGATGTGCAGCTTGTATTGTTGCTGAGCGTTTATATAAGCCAAACTATTGCAGCATAAACCTGCTTGCGTTGCAACCTCTATGTAATTGGAATGGGAACCTGAAATTTCAATGATTGACGAGGTCTACATATTTACATTGCGGGACTCTTCATTTTGGAAAGAAAGTAGACCTGGAGAATGCGGAAGCCACCTCACATTCACATGATGGCCAACTCATCATGATGTAAATTATGTCATTTTGTCCTTGTTTTGCACCACATATTAGTTAGATCATGCTCATGGTCAAATTCAAGATCCATGTAAAAAATCTCTTCAAAAAAGTACTGAACTTTCATTCTCCTGAGAGTATTTTAACCATATGACAAAATTCATATATCCTTTCATGTATTTCTATGTTTTTTGCAGCAAGGGACAATGGTAATTGATTGGTCCTATTTTGTTTTCTTGTTTCTATCAACTTTTGCACATTGGGGATGCCTGAGTTCTTTTCCTTGCTTTTTCACCTTTTAATATCATTTAACTGTATGCGAAGTGCAGCCTGGTATGAAAATTATTTGTTACTTAGATTTCTGTTAAATTTTAAGAATCTTGACTCTAGAATAGAGCAATCTGTTTCTTGAATATATATGTTCTCATGATAGACAAGTTCAAATGACAAAGACTTTCAATTTTCCATGTTGGTTTCACTCACCTCTACAAAGATTTGGTTTCCTGAATGTTACTTGTGTTTGGCATATGGAAATGAACCTCCTGGGGCATGTTACCCCCTGTGAGAAGTGGTTCTGCTAGCTACTGTGAACGTGTTTCCAGTCTGTTTAATGCTATACATAAACTTACAATATATGTGTATGTCATTTTGCGGGATGGTTTTATCTTCTGTGCACATGCTTGTCAGAGTTGGGGATTACTTTGTAGCCTGTAGTCACTGAAATTGTGACGAGTAAGAGTTTTTGTATTGCTTGAAGGTAGACACAACTGCATGGATTTGGTCATCGTTGTGGCCATTTCCGTTGTATCCATAATTTTTCTATTTCTGTTGGATAAGGTCACAAGAGCCTCTATTGTGTTCTCAACCAGTGCACTTTATTTGTTAATTTTGGCAGTGGACAGTTTTTCTGAAAGGCCAAACTAAGCTGGGGAGAATCCTTATGCGTGTGATATTAACCGCTAAAAAAATGGAAATTTCTCCATTGTCATCCTAATCTGTGGTGAATTCAGAGATAGTAGCAACTTATTGTTGTCTGGGAGAAAATTTTGAAGAAAAGTGACTAGTTAGTTTCGTTACTAGACCAAGTAGATGATTTCGACTTGTCATGGCCCACTTCCCAAGGAAAATATACATATTACAATGAATGTATCTAATGGTGTTTCGTTACTTTACAAACTACATTAATTGTTCCCGACATTGTACAAATCCTCGCTATCTAGGAACATTATCTCTTTCCCGTGGTTGGCTTAATTTCTGATATAACAAAATTTTGGTTGCAGAAAATGCATATCAAATGTTTGATGTGAAGAGATTATCCCAAGTAGTAATAGTTCAGTTTAATGGATTTGGCTATTGGTTCACGCAAGAGGTGACATGCTGATAAGAAAGAATTGGATCATGTTTCCAACACACATACCGTATTCTTCGTCACACCCAGTAAAAGTTTATCCTCTTAACGCCCTTCAATTAACCACGTAGGCTACAAAAATTATGTGGAGATGCAGTTGTACGTTACGTGGGTTTCTATTGTGCACTACTCCTGCCACATGCTGCTGGCTATTAACTTTATACGAATAAGAAAATTCAGAAATTCATTGATGATAAGCCAAGATTATTTGAGCTAGGCTTTGCTCTTTGTAGACAGAGAAAAAAATCTGGGGACATGATAGCTACGTCAACAACATTCAAAGCCACAAACATTTGATCCCGAAAATAAACATTCGATCCCGTAAAGTACATTGTTTTTGCTTTTTGCATGTTGCATGTTGCATTTTGCATTTTTTGGGTTTTGTTTTTTTCTACGGACTATTTAGATACACATTAACAAAAGACCCCCCATCGGACCACTTGGCTGCACGCGCATATTGACACTTCATGGGTCAAGTCACCTTCATCTTCACAAGCACGAGGCTAAGATAATATAAAGAATTCCTAACGTCTACAATAAGGTGCAAAAAAAAAAAAAAAAAGAGGAGCCCATTATTTAAAAAAAAAAAAGAAAGAAGGAACCCAGATAATGGGATGACCTTGCTTTTGGCCCTATTAAACAAGATTTTCGTCATCGTTAAGAATCTATGGCAGAAGCGCTTTTGATGTTTAAGTTGCTTTTTTTGTTTCTAGGATTTACCTTGATTGGCAAACCCCGTTTGGGCACGGGAAAAGGACCGTATTGAATCCCCTCACCATCTCCTAAAACTTGCCACCTGCAACCAACCATAAGAAACTTACTAAATGAACATGATTTTCAAAAAAAAAATTGCATTTGGAACCCAAAGACAACGAAAACATTTTTAAGTTTCAAACTTATTCACCTTCACTCATTTAGCTATATTTTTTATGTGGCTATCTTTGAAAATTCCAGTTGATTTAACTACTATGGGTTTTAATAATCTTAGCACAGATTGCTAAATGGGATTAAGGAAGCTATGGTTTGATTGTCACAATTAATGTGACATAAAAGATAAGAACGGAGAGGCCATTTCTGAGGTTCACACATGCCAAAATATTTGCAGAAATATATATATATATATCTGACAATTAACAAAATATCCATATGAAAAAACGTGCAGAGCAAAGCAAAGTAAAGCTTGTGGTGTGGAACAACTTGTGCTGTTGCTGGTTCAGACTTGGTTTCTTCCACAACTGGCAATAAAATCTTAGATGTCCTATAGCCATAAGCCATTAGATGGAGATTTTATAGACGGTAAATATCGTCGTTTAGTGGCTATGGGGATGAGAGGTTGATAACTAGTACCTACTTGTATCCAAAGGTGAGAGTTGCGTACCAAATTGGCTCATATTGATGTAGATTTAAAGATACGCTACGATATAAGGTCAGAGGAAGCTAATAGGATTGACTAAGTTGAGCTAAGTGAGATTATTGATAAAGAGGACAATGAAATTGAGGAGCAAAATGTTTTCTAAGCCAGAAGTAGAATTCATACATCAATATCTATGAACGAATGGAAGATCGAAGACAAGGATGGATGTGTATTTCCTACTTGCTGTTTCTTTTCTTTTTTTTTCCTAAAATTAGAAAAGTAACATTGAATTTTCTATAACCCTCATGTTCTCCAATTTATATAATAAAAATATAAAATATTAATTTAATTTAGGAGAATAAAATTTATCCAGAAAACAGTCCCACTTGAACACGAAGAACAGAATTATCTAAATATAATATATATTAGAAGAGACGTGGTATTTTGATGATGATTTGGAAGGTAGAAGTTGGTAATGGCAAGTCACTAACTCTACTATGACTGTGACATGCATGCAAGTCACGTGGAAAGTTTTTTTGAAAAGATTTTTCAAGAGGGGTGCATGTTTCAAAGTTTTATTCATTTTTGTCAAGATTATTGCCGACTATGATACCCACACGCTCTACCCTACTACTAGTCATAGAAGAAGAAAAGCTTATAGTTTTATGTGCCCATAAGACTAAGGAGGAAGGAGTAGGACCACACTTCCACAGCCTAAGGAACATTAACAGGACCACTCCATCTGCATCATTCAAATTCAACAATCCCTTCATTCATCATTTTGTTGACAGTACTTGCACAAACGTAATGCCTTTTTGTTTTGTTCTCTATATATGTACCTACTTCATCTTCATATTTTCCATTTTCAAACAAATTAATCATGATTACAGTAATTATAATGTACTTAATAACACAGGTGATTTAATGATAACCCCAGAACAAAAAGTAATTGATTGAGAGAGAAGAGAAAGAAAAAGAGGGGGACCTGTAAGTGGTTGTGAGATGATGGAGGAGAATACGTATTTCAAGCTTGGCCAGCTCACTTCCTGGACAGGAATGCACGCCATTTCCAAATGGCATGTAAGTGTTTGGTCTTGGTGGCACCTGCACAATCACACAGTACTCAAGTTCAAAGGGAACCTGTCTTTCATAATCTAGATAAATATAGACTCTCTTCTATTTCATATTTCTTATCAATAGCAACACACACACACACACACACACACTCTTCCAAACAAGCATATACTTAATATTCACTGTTACAAGCCTACAAAAACAACTCACGTGTTTCTGATACTTTGAAAGATTTCATTTACTGTTTCATTCATTCATTCATATAGAGGAAGATTCATATTTACCCAAATGAAAATGACACGACTACTACACACATAATTATCTAACCTTATATATGTTCCTCCCCAAATCAAGAAAGAATATGTTTTATCATGACTGCACCATGCATGACCCACTTCCTCATTTTCTGTGGATATGTTTATAGGTCTGACACTTATTATAATATAAATTAAGAAATATTTTAACTGGCATCACATATATTTTCATACGGTGTATATTTTTTTGGATTTTAGTTATAAGGGCCCGCTCACCTCGAACCTTGAAGGGTCAAATTTTTCGGGTTGAGGGAAGGAATCTGCACAGTGATGAATACTTCGGAAGAGAGGAAGAACTTTCCAACCTCGAGGGATACAGTACCCTTCAAACTCTACGTCTTCTACAGCTTCTCTGAATGTGAATGAGAGTATGCTTGCTGTTCTTAAAGTCTCTTGAATCACCTGTTCGTTATGATTCATTTCTTGAATGGATGGAAGGGATATTAAGAAATTAATTAGTTCATCAATATTGAGTATTGAATATGATGTACCCTGGTAGTGAGAGGCATGCGCCGAGTATCATCCCACGTAAGCCCACGATTTTCTTCAACTAGTCTGCGTCCAATACCATCTTGTTCCCTCTGGTAAAAGTGATTGCCAATGAATATTTTATAGAAAGGAAAAGAAGAAAGGAGAAATGAAAGAAATTAAGGGGAAAAAGGAAGAAATATACTCAACCAAGAAGATTTTAAAAAATTAATATTTATGTACACGTGGACAAGTCTATAAACAAATGGAGGTGGATACGATACATCAAGAAGAAACTAATTAATTAATTAATTAAATGAAGTAAAATTAATATTTTGTTACCGTGACAGCTTCTAGCAAATCTTCATTATCGTGCAAGTACTTGAGAACCCATGTTAGAACACTTGCAGTTGTATCATGAGCAGCAAATATGACTCCAATTATATTATCAGCAATTTGAGAATCACTAAACTGATTAAGCTTCGGGTCTTTGGCTGCCAAGAATACTCCCAACAGACCTCCAATTTGTTTCCCACTTTCTCTTCTCTTCTGTATCAATCTCCTCAAAGTCTCGTTCAGCAGCTTCCTTGCCTTTAAGACACGTAGGAATCATGATCATTATATACAGTCAATATGGTTTATAATAGAAGGAAAAGTTGAATTCCAATAAGATCAATATCGAGTTGAATATTCTTAATTATTATATCTTTTAGAAGATAACGTATACACTTAAATTAAAATAAACAATGTGGAGCACCTTTATTGCTTTATGAAATGGAGTTCCTGGTAGATCCAAGGGCATAGAATTGTATCCTTTCTCCAAGGATTGATACAGATGCTTGATTCCTTCCATTTCCAAATCATATGCATGTTGGTCTCCGAATGCCGAAATCATTACCACATCAAAAGCATACTAACAAGACCAAAATAGAAACAAACGTTTTTAGGATTCCATTCGTGTGCAGAGTCATGCAGTAAAAGATAAATACGGTTTAACATACAGACAGATATACCTTCTTCATTTCTTGTAAAGTGTTAATGGTTGCATTTTTCCATGTAGGTAGAAACCTCAAAGCAATTTGCTCAATCTCTGAAACCGATCCCCTTATTGCAGATGGTAAGAAGGAAGCTTGAACCAACTTCTTGAGTCTTGAATGATAAGCGCCTTGGTGAAAGAATAGAGCTTCAGGTCCTATCATTTTCTCTTTACTTGGCGGATAGGTTGGCTTAAACAAATGAGCTCGAGATACTAGAACAATCTTTGCTGCTTCTGGGCTTGAAATCATCACACAAGGGCATCCCAATATATGTGTCTTGAATATATCTCCATACCTGCAACAAATGAACTATCAACAATGACATGACAAAGCTATCCATTTTAACTCATAAGATCAGAAATCGAATCGAAAACAACTAGCCAGCTAGCTAGAAAAAGAGAACCTAGAGGTGCCCATGTACTGTTGTATGTATAATTTTTGATTCGCTATATATTCACATACCGTTTCTGTCTATTGGAGAAGAAGGAATTTGGGTTCTCAGTATAAAGCTTAAGTGTCTCTCCTACATAAGGCCATCCCATTGAGCCAGGTGGAAGTCGTCTATCCTTGGGTTTTCGCCATCGAAGGACGAGAAACAATAAGAACAAAGAACAGAATGATAGAATTGGTATCATCAGAAGGAGAATCTGAGGATGAAAAGTTACAGATAAAGTTGTTGGCGGTGGTGATGATGAAAAAGGTTGCATGGTTGCAAAAGCAAAACGGAGAGAGATAATCGAGGTGGCAGAGACTAACTTGGACAGATAGTGCAATGGTGAATGCGGGAGATTATCTCGTGAGGCGGTGGGGCTTTTATAGGCTGGAGAAGATACATACTTGTGACAGACGTCATCACAATTCTTGGAACATCCGCTTACTTCTTTAGTAGTTTTAATTAATTTATTTCAAGGCAACCCAGCCTACAATTTCTTTCTTTTCAACAAACCAGCTAGTACCCATTTACTATTACTGCCTAACAAAATTCAGGAAAATAATTGGTTCCTAGTGCCACGAAAAATAGTTAAAAAGTCATTCAACCTTCAATCTCTAGTGGACTATGCCACACATGGGGCATATGTTAAATTTGAGTTCATTTTTTAAGAATATTATTTATCAGAGCCTTGCAATCAAGTCCAAAGTAAGAACTAACAGTCCAAATATTCAAATCCATCATTGAATATTAAGCATACGTACATTTATTTTCCATTCAAAGTAGTTCGATTGTCTAAAATAGAGGCAATGATCGGTGAATTACATTATTTATTAATGTGAGAGAAAAAATATTAATTAATTGATGAGCAAAATGGGACAGATATTATTGATCCACCACTTAAGTTGACTTAAAATATCGGACAATAAAAATTGAATAATCCTTAGTTCTTATAAATCTATTAATACAATGAAATTCAAAATAATATATAAAATAATTTCGATATTTATATCAATAAATGTTAAGATAATACCAAATAAAAAAGAAAAACAAAAAAAATTGAGTCAAAAGGGTCATTTTTAAGTTACTAGTTGGGTGTATGCAAGACAAAGGGTGAAAAAAATAATGAACAACAGTTGTTAAGAAGAATACAAGCTAATTCCTTCTTATTGAACTCACCTCTCTTTTCAAAACTTACTATTGTATCTTGTAAGCTTTCTTACATGGACTTTTCAAATAATAGGGGTGATGTATAACTTGGTGCAAGAGCTTGGCATGTGCTGCAAGACTTATCAACTGATAAGTAATCATTTAATTGTGTACCCACTATTTGGTAACTTGCATGCAAAGAGTTAGTTCGTAATTGTGTTGTGCAAACAGTAATGAAAAACGGGCTTGCAATGCTTGACATGCTTCCTCTATCATCATACTCTTATTTTTATTATTATCAATCTATAATTATCGAGAATAGACCAAAAATGAAGGTTTTCGGCTCAATAAAGAAAATCCTAAGATCTTGCTCATACGTGCTCCTAACCATTATTGAAGGTTCTGTCACAAAAAAATGTATAGTATTCCTGAGGTCATGTCAGGGTTAGTAAGCCGTTAGAATATAAAACTTGAGTAAAATTCAATCTTTAATCACGTGGCAAAAAGAATGACGTGGTCAAAGCGGTGACGAGGACAAGCATTTACCTCTATTAACTAAAAATGTCTCATATCAATGTCTTAATTTTTAGGTTAGGTCTTTAGCTAATTTTCCTCACCATGTGGTTAAGAATCTGGCTTTATCGACTAATAATGGTTACTTTTCTCTCTAACATCAAGTTAACTTCTTTGTTAAAAATTCATCAATTTTCAAAGTCAACATTAACCTGCCAGCTGTCCTTATGATATCCTAGTAGGCATCCTCTTAAAAGTTATTGTTAAAAGATTTTGTTGGAGAGTTTTATAGTCACTGTGGATAGTCTGTCGAGCCATCATATCTTTAATGCTCTCATGCGTCACTTCATTAATGTCCCTTGTACCCAACGTATCGTCTTTTTGATCCATAAAATTATACACTTAATCTAACCAAAGCTACTTATGGATTAAATAGCCATTCTCTTTAAAACCGACTTGACTTTAACCCATTCGTTCGTTTTATCAATGGTTTGGATTCAAATTTCATGTTATAAATATGACTCTTCTTCCTTTTTACCTTCTTAACTTACATTTTTTGCTTCAGTTTCTTAATATTTTTAATCTTTTTGTAATTCTACCTCTGCAATTACTGTCTTGATCTCCTTCAACCTTTGTATTTCCTACTATGAATTCGTCACCCAGTAAGTTTTTTTATTTCATTTACTAAAGACTTACTGGTTTTAACGATGTTTAGGTTTGTGAGGGGGTAAGACAATAAGAAGAGATATAAAGGTAGTAACAACATTTTCAAGGTGTTCGTATGGGGTGTTGAATGGCTAGGTATATATTGGAAATGGTTGTTGGAGTTTTTTGGGTTTAAATAAGGGTTTGGTGGTAGCTGGATGAATGAAGGTAAATTTTGGATGTTTTACTATCAAATCAGGTAACTAACTTGGGTTTTATGTTTATTTTATAGAAAAAATAACAAAGATACCTAGTGATCGCAAGACTGTGAAGAAGGACGCCAAACTTTCAAGTGATCTTCTTACCCCTACTTAGGAAAAGGGTAAGGAAAAAATGCAAGAGTAGTTCAAAGTTAGCTTAAGGATCCTTATGAAGCAAATTAATTCCCTTCAACCATCATTAAGCCAAACCTAGTAGCCTATAGAAAATTGTTCAAGATTTTTTCCAATATTAACCTACAAGAGTCAATCTTAAGAGAAATTCTAAACTGGCCTCTATAAGGCAAGGTAGGTTTGAATGAAGAGCATCGCTTAATTGGCTCGTGATTACTTTTACAACCCTATTTCATCCATATTTTTGAGATTTTCAAGATTCTATCATATCAGCTAACTTTTAATATCAGACTTAGCACAATGTTGTCAATGATATTGTCTATTTTAGTTTAACCCTTTAAGTTGCATAATTTTACTCTTGTTAATAAGCCTAAACCCATCCGAAAATATTTTATTAACAAGTTAGAATTAACTCCACACATATATAACCCAATAACTTTTTTTTCTATTTTGATATAGGACTCTGTTTATTCTTGCCTTCAATTATCCTAACAGCCTATCAGGACCTACTCCTTACTCATACCTTTTCGTCTTAATATCACTTTTCGTTCTTTAGAACCAAGTTATTACAGGTCTATCAGCTTTCGCTTGATTTATAGCTAAACCCACACTATTGTATTAGAGGAGAGTTAGTTTTAATACCAAATTATAAGATCTAGTCCAACATTATCAACAATATTGTCTGCTTAATTTAGCCCTTTGAGGACACACAATTTTGTTGGTAATAGGTTTAATTTCATCCTAAAAGGCCTCGTTAATAATTTAAAACCAACTTTACATATATATAACCCAATAACTTTCTCTTTTATTCTGATGTGGGATTCGGTTTATCCCTGTCTTTAACCATCTTAGTAGTATGCCAGAAGTCGCTCTTTACTTATATATTTTTGTCCCGAAACCACTCACAACTCTCTAAGATTGAGTTATTACACTTAATAGCTAAAGGATTTTAAGTGAGTTGTTCGTGCTAAAGGTCAACTCTAAGAGTCCCTTACTAATTATAGATGAAATCTTGCATTTATTTAGCCTTCATAAGAATTTAAGCCAATACTCTAAGTAGTGTTATCTGTAAGTTCGTCCCAATCTTATCCCCCTTAAGAGAATCCATAAAATAATAAAGATTAAAAAGATAAATTGTTCTTTATAAATAGTACTTAGGCTAAATCTTCGCAGGGTACTATTTCTAATTTCTTCAAAGATATCGATAAGACCTATTTTTGTTAGGTTAGTTTCTATATAAAAGTGAGAAGAAACATTTAAGTCTTTTTTTTTTAAATTCTTTTATTTGCACGGATGCTAACCAGGTGCAGCCAAACCTTTTTGGGAGTGTTTTAGGAAGGTTGAAACCACTTCTCTTGAAAAATATCAAGAACCACCTTTTAGTAGAATATCTTCTCTTATCAAGCCTTGTGAAGGCAGTTATCCTTAAGAGTAAGCTTACAAAAAAAGAGAATAAGATTAATAAAGGTAAGTGCTTTAACTCTTTCCTTCATCCCAATTTCATTTACTTTCATATTTTGCTGATCTATTGAACAATTTTGATAATAATGTATAGTTACTGGTATGAAAATAACTTGAAAAAAGAAGAAGAAATGAGTTATGGATATTTTAAAGGTCCTACTGGCTGAAAAAGTAGTTAAAAGGGCTCTTAAATCTTATGTAAGTCAAATTTAAGGCTCAGAGACACCTTTTACTACAAGAAAATGCAGTTACAGCGACGCCATTTTAGCGACGCCAAAAATTTCGTCGCTAAAAGATCTTTTAGGTACACCAATTTCAATATCGTCGCCAAATATCATCACTAAACATCATTGCATAAAATAAATTTAAAAAATTCACTTTTGGCGATGACATATATTGTCATCGCTAAAAGCCAATGAATAAAAAATTAAAAAAATTTACTTTTGGCTACGATACATATTGACGTCGCTAAAAGATATTTTAGCGACGCTAAATATCGTCGCCAAAAGTTAATAAATAAAAAAATTAAAAAATTTACTTTTGGCGATGACACATATTATTGTCGCTAAAAGACCTTTTAGCAACGCCAAATATCATCGCTAAAAGTCAATAAATAAAAAAATTTTAAAAAATTTACTTTTGACAACGACACATATTGTTGTATCGTCGCTAAAAGACCTTTTAGCGACGTCAAATATCATCGTTAAAAGTCAATAAATACAAAAAATTAAAAAATTTTCTTTTGACGACGACAAATATTATCGTCGCTAAAAGACCTTTTGTAGTAGTGTTTGCAAGAGAAAGGGGGCATGTATAAGACGAAATACCCCTTCAGTGCACCCAAAAGACCAATCACCATCAAAACAAAGGTATTTCTTTCAAAAAACCTTCAAAGATCCCTTCTATACAGTCACCTATAGAGCAAGGAGACTTGACTAGAGATAAGGGTAAAAAAGAAGTGAAGGATGGAGTTGATGATATCGTAAAAAAGAAAAAGAAAAAGAAAATTTCTCGTCCTAACACTATATCCTGTCTTCCTCTTCCTCAATGTTAGGACTTTATGAGCGCCTCCAACTCAGGAATGCCAATAAACCCAAGGTAGGAAGGAGAAACTTCAGAAACACCAAAACAAGAAGGAGGTTTAAGTGACTCTTAGAAAGATCCTAATGCTAACGTGTTTAGGCCTTCTGTTATAGAATCCATACTGTATTACTAGAGGATATTTCTAAAGCCAAACATGCTTACTTCATACACTTCTAAACTTTGTTAAACATTAGGAGAGAGTGATAATTCTTAAAAGGTTTAAGAAAATGTATGAGATAGATCTATTTAAGGTTGTGGATTTTTTGAGCTGATGGTTGAACAAGGTATTTTATCTTCTTTCTTCTCTTTTTCATTAACTTTTTCACTTGTTTCTTTTTTTTTTAATTTCTAACATCTTATAATTTTGCTACTAGAGGGCATAATGATTGACTTGACCAGGCAAAACTTAAGGAATATATTAAAGTATTAAAATTTGATATCAACAGCTCAACTTATTAAAGAGCGATCCCAGTAACTTAGGAAAAAGAAAAAGGTAAAAATCAGGTAACATCTGCAAAGTCTAACATCTCAATATTAGAGGCAGAGAACCAAACCTTACTAAAGGATATATAAAAG
>JAVXUL010000008.1:10399225-10409388 GCA_035590515.1 Trichilia minutiflora | reverse complement strand
GATTGGAGCTCTCTCTAAACGAGGTCCAAGGTATCAACTCTCTTTGACGAGTTGAATATTTGTTCTTACAAAAATAGATCGATCAAGAAACAAGAACAAGGGAATCGATCCCTTATTCCAGCAAGATTTAATTGAACATCGTCCGATGACTCGATCTCAAACTCGGGACCATAACACTAGTGCAAAGCAAGGAATGATTATCGAAAGTTGGCTACTTACTTAAGTAAATATTTTCCTTCTTGTAAACCTAACTGCACTGTCGAGGGAGATCTTTCAAGAGCACATCTCAGTGCGGAAGGACCTAGAGAGATTCCACCTCTTCCTTCGCAAGAGGATGGAATGGCTTCAAGAGCCTCATTGAATCAAAGATTGAATAATCAAGTCACAAGTGTGTGGTTTTTAAATGTAAATATTTTAGTGCATACTTGTGTGTGTGTGGTTAGATTTAAGTAATTTGGTAAGTTCAAAAATATCTCTTTTTGTGACTCAAAATGTTTTCAAGGATCAAATTGACATATTTTCAAACCTGTAGAATTGAACTTAACTATCATATTTTCAAATCTATAAAATTTTGGACTTAATTGTCATATTTTCAAAATTACAAAAAACTTAGACTAAATTGCAATATTTTCAAACCTGAAAAACACTTGACCAAAATACAAAACTTTCAATTTGGTTGCCTGAGTGCCTAGAGTCTAGAGATCAACCGGAAAAAATGCTTCGGTTGAGCGGAAAAAAGGTTGCAAATTTGAACAAAGAGCCTTTCATTTTTAGTCTACCGGAATAGTCAAGGCAGTCGACCAAAATATAGGAAAATTCTAATTTTAACAGGCATTTTCTATATCTAAAAACTAGTTTTCAAACCCTAAATATAAAAACTAGTATTTTCTCATTTTGTAATAATTAAGAACTATTTTACACAAAATTCTTTCAACTTAAAACGGTTCACAAACACATTTGAGTTTACTCATTGCACAATTCATAAATCATGATCCCTAACTCTTCATTTGTATATCTCTTTCATTGTAAGGGTATTTTTCAAGGGTTTGAATTATTATAAATTCTTTCCTATTTAAAGAGAAGTGACAGAACTGATTCTTTCATTTTGTATATGTGAGTTTGAGTGATTGGAGAGAATCATTTGTAAGGTTTTGGAAAGGAGCAATGAATCCTTTTGATGTAAAGTTAAAGCCTTGAGTTTGAAAGGCTTGTTTTAGTGAAAATCTTCAAATGGAGCTTTATGGAGTGGGTATAAACTTGGGATTAATCGAACCACTATCAATACCTTTGTGATTGTTCTCTCTATCCTTTACTCTCTTTATTTAAGTTGTATTTAGTTGGTTGTGGTTGTTGGAGAATTTATTATTTACATTAAATTTTTAGAAACTCAGTTCAGTTCCCCTCTCGCATTGCTTTCTAGTATTTCAGCATTTTCCTTATGTTGATCATTTAGCCATTGGGACCTTGCCATATATGAATGTTTTGTCCTCTCACCAATCAGACACCTGCCATTTGTTTGCAACATCTCATTTTCTCCACGATTCTTGTTTTATAGTGTTTTTCCAGTTGATTGTTTTCTTCAATGGCAAGTAAAATAATAATGGGGCTGAAATAAGAAGATTGATGAATGAGTGGCAAGTCAGCATTAAACTCTGTGAATGCAGTATTAGCTCTATTGATTGACAAGACAAGGCAGTTTAGTTTATATATTTGTTATGATTAAAGTGTAATATTGTTCATGTGAATGGCATCATGAAGATATTTGGGAAGGCTAGGAAAGATGTAAATTGAAGAGGAAGGACTTGATTAGGATTTAACAAAAAAGATTACAATGTTAACCAATTGTAACCTTTTGTCCTTGTGAACATTATGCTATAGTCTCCTACATGATTAAACCCCGTAATTCTGTTAGGACTTACATTTAACAGGCAATTAAGCCTCTTGTTTGTACTTTCTTTTATTGTTCTTTGCAGTAATAGTACATTTCCCAAGTCTTATCCTTGGTGATGTTGTATTCATAAATTAAATTATAAATTTTTATATCATTGACAGCAATTTGTTACACTAACCCATCAGATACATTATACTTGGGAAATGTAGTATAATTATTTTTGTTTATAATTTTCAAGATTCCAAGTGCAGATGGTAGTATGAGCAAAACTAAAGTCTCCACTTGAGCTTGGAAATCTTCATTTGCTTGCTCCTAAAATATAGGCTGGGGGGCTGACTTGCTTTGGATCCATCCGTGTTGTTTTTGCTTGATGCTACCTTGTCCTCAGTCTACTGGTGAATTGTTTTATTTTTTCTTTCATTGCAGATTAGATCACTGTTTTGAATTATGAGCATGGTTATTGAATCAATTGCTGTGACAGAGCTCTGGTGCTTTTTTGTTTTTGGCATGTCTCTTTAGCTTCCTCCTATTCATTATATTGAATTGACCTAACAAAGCCATATTAGCATCACAAGGATGTGCAGCCTTGTATCGTTGCTGAGCGTTTATATAAGCCAAATTATTGCAGCATAAACCTGCTTGCCTTGCAACCCATACGTAATTGGATTGGGAACCTGAAATTCCAATGATTGATGAGGTCTGCAGACTGACATTGTGGGACTCTCCATTTTGGAAAGAGAGTAGACCCAGAGAATGTGGAAGCCAACTCATTACAATGTGAAGCATTCATTTTGTCCTTGTTTTGCACCACATATTATTTTACTCGTGCTCATGGTCAAATTCAAGATCCATGTAAAAATCACTTCAAAAGTACTGAAGGTTCTTTCTCCTGAGCGAATTTTAACCATCTCTCTTTTTCATATATCCTTTCATGTATTTCTGTTTTTGTGCACCAGGGTACAGCAGCAGTTGTACAAATTCACGCTATCTAGGAACAGTATCTCGTTTCTGTGCTTGGCTTACTTTCTGATATGACAAAATTTTGGTTGCAGAAAATGCATATAAATGTTTGTGGTGAAGAGGCTATACCAAGTAGTAATAGTTCGGCTCAATATATTTGGCTGTTGGTCCACGAAAGCAAGAGTCGACATCCTGATAAGCAAGAATTGGACCATGTTTTCAACAACCATTTCGTATTATCTCTCAAACCACTAAAAATTTATCCTCTTCACACACAAATTTAGTTGCCCGCGTAGGCTACAAAAGTTGTGTTGATGCAGCCTTGCGTTACGTGGGTTTATATTGTGCACAACTCACTCTTGCCACGTGCTGCTGGCAATTAACTTTAGACGAATCAGAAAATTCAGAAATCCATTGATGATAAGCCAAGGTTATTTGAGGTAGGCTCTGCTCTCTTGTAGACCAGAAAAGAAAGAAAAAAAAATCTGGGGACATGATAGTTACTTCAACAACATTCGAAGCCACATACATTTGATCCTCAAAATAAACAATTTTATCGAAAGCTAAAATGCGAAGTACCTTGTTTTTGCGTTTTGTATTTTGCATTTTTTGTCTTTTTTTTTCCTACATACTATTTAGATATACATTAACAAAAGATCCCTCGTCGGGCCACTTGGGTGCATTTGACCCTACATGGATCAAGTCACCTTCGTCTTCTCAAACCTAGGATTGCTACATTCAATTAAAACACAAAGGATTCCTAACGTCAAAAAGAAGGTAGGAAAAAAGGAAAGCAAAAAAGAAAAGCAAAAAAGAAACTCAGATAATTGGATGAACTTCCTGTGGGCCCCATTAAACAAGATTTTTGTGATTGTTAAGAATCCATCGCAGAAGCGCTTTTGATGTTTAAGTTGCTTTTTTGTTTCTAGGGTTTACCTTGATGGGCAAACCCCGTTTGGGTACGGGGAAAGGACCGTATTGAATCCCATCATCATCTCCTACAACTTGCCACCTGCAACCAATCATAGGAAACTTACAAATTGAACATGGATTTGCAGTAAAAATCTACATTTGGAAACCAAAGACAATAAAAACATTTTTAAGTTTCAAACTTACTGATCAGTGACTCTTTAATCTATAATTTTTATGTGGCTATCCTTGAAATTCCATGATTGAACTTGTATGGTTTTTAATAAACTTAGCACAACTGGCCAAATGGGATTAAGGAAGCCAGGATTTTGACTATAAGAATTGATGTGACATTAAAGATAAGAACGGAGAAGCCAAGTTCGAGGTTCTCACATGCCATAGTAATGCAGAAATATAGAATATATATATTTATCTGGCGATTAATTAAATATCTCTGTGAAATAATCTATTTTTGAATCTTTTATTAGTCCTCTACTACTTATGGAAGAAAACGTGGACAGCAGACCAAAGTAAAGCTTGTGGTATGGAGGAACTTGTGCTGTTGCTGGTTCAGACTTGAGACGACGCTTGGTCAGATATTGACTTGGTTTCTTCCACAACTGGCAATAGAAAATCTTAGACGTCCTCTAGCCATGAGCCATTAGATGGAGTTTGTACAGCTGGTAAACATCGTCGTTTAGTTGCAATGGGTATGAGGAGGTAATATCTAGTATCTACTTGTATCCAACGGTGAAATTTGCGTACCGAGTTAGCTCATATCGATATAGATTAGAGATACGCTACGGTATATGCTAGGGGAAGCTAATACGATCGACTGAGTTAAGTGAGATTATGGATAAGGACTGCAATGGAATTGAGGAGCAAGTGTTTTCTAATTCAGAGTAGAATTCATACATCAATATCTATGAACGAAGACAAGGATGAATGTGTGTATGTCCTACTTGCTCTTTATGATTTTTTTTTTCTTCTAAAATTAGAAAATTAACATTGAATTTTCTATAGCCCTCATGTGCTCCACTTTGTATTCTACAATTTATATAATAAAAATTTATAGGAGAACAAAATTTAACCGAAAAAATCCCCAGAAAATGTAGAACAGAATTTTATGTGTGTGTATATATATATATAAGAAAAGACTCGGATTTTGAGGATCATTTGGAAGGTAGAAGTTGGTAATGGCAAAGGTCACAGAAATACAAATCCAAGTCCGTTTCTCTCTAACTCTATTATGACTGTGACATGCATGCAAGCCACGTGTAAATTTTTTTTTAAAGAAAATTTTCAAAGGGGTGCCTATTTGTAAGTTTTGCTCATTTTTGTTGCGATTATTGCCGACTATAACATCCACCCACTCTACTTTACTACTACTGGTCATTAGAAGAAGAAACCTATCGCTTTATGTGCCCATCAGACTACGGAGTAGAACCACACTTCCATTCCACAGCGTAAGGAACATTAACAGGACCACTCCGTCTGCATCATTCAAATACAACAATCCCTTTACTTCATCGTTACGGTGACAGTATTTTTTCTTTTTTTTTATATGGTTGAAAAATATTAATACACTTATCTGTATCTATAAACGTCACATCACGATTTTTATTAAAGGAACAGTTTAAATAAAACTCACATTTAATCTTTTAAATATTTTAATAAAAATTTTCTAATAAGTTAAACTTAGAACCGACGCTAAATAACTGTTATATATAAATTTTTACCACTAAATTATTTTTGAGAATATAATAATTAGGGATGGATATATGCGGTTTGGATCGATTTGAGATAAAATTTTAAACCGAATCTCATATTACGGTTTAAAAATAAATCAATTTAATTCAATCCGTTAATAAATTATAAATCAATCCAATCCAAATAGCAAAGTGTAGTTTAAAACGATTTGGATTTACGGTTTGAATTATATTATAAAATTAAAAATATAATAATTGATTATTATTAATTTTATAATCTCTTATTAATGTTTCAAAATAAATTTTGTGAATAATTTTTTAAACCTATCTGTGAATAATTTTTTTTATTAATTATTATTATATAAAAACTACGAAAGCAAATCATATATAATTTAAAATAAATAATAAATAATAATAAAAATTTTATAAAATAATATTAAATAATTTGATTTATGGTTTAATGGTTTGGAATTGATTTAATCTATAATTTAAATAGTAAATAACGATTTAAAAAATATCAATCTATCAATCGATTCATAAATTTTTTAAATCGATTTAAATCATAAATTTTAATGATTTGAATTAATTTAAACCGAATCTATTTGAAAATGTCAATTCCTAACTATCACACTACTTATACAAACGTAATCTTTTTTTTTTATTATTATTTTGTTCACTGTATGTGTACGTGTTTCATCTACATATCTTCCGTTTTCAAACAAATTAATCATAATTACAGTAATTATAACATACTTAATGACGCAAAACAATCAGTAATTGATTGAGAGATAAAGAAAGAGAGAAAGAGGGGGACCTGTAAGTGTTGGTGAGATGATGGATGAGAATATGTATTTCAAGCTTGGCCAGTTCACTCCCTGGACAGGAATGCACGCCATTTCCAAATGGCATGTACGTGTTTGGTCTTGGTGGCACCTGCACAGTTACACAGCACTCAAATTCAAAGGGAACCTGTATTTCATCATCTAGATATATATAGATTCTCTTGTCTCTCTATATCTATCTATCTATCTATCTATATAGATGCATACTTCCAAACAAGCATAGACTTAATATTAAAAGCTACAAGCCTACAAAAACAACTCACGTGTTTCTGATACTCGAAAGATTTCATTTACTGTTGATTCATATAGAGGAAAATTCATATTTATCCAAATGAAAATGAACGACTACTACACACATAATTGTCTGACCTTATATATAATTCTACCCGAAAAAATTGGCGAGAGGGGTCATTATATATATATATATATATTAGTTGTAGTTGTAAGGGCCGGCTCACCTCGAATCTTGAAGGGTCAAATTTTTCTGGTTGAGGGAAGGAATTTGCACAGTGATGAATGCTTCGGAAGAGAGGAAGAACTTTCCAACCTCGAGGGATAAAGTATCCTTCAAACTCTACATCTTCTACAGCTTCTCTGAATGTGAATGAGAGTATGCTTGCTGTTCTTAAAGTCTCTTGAATGACCTGTTAATTAGGATTCATTTCTTGAATGGATGGAATGGATTGTAAGAAATTAATTAGTTCATCAATATTGAGTATTGAATATTGATATTGTACCCTGGTAGTCAGAGGCATGAGCCGAGTATCATCCCATGTGAGCCCACGATTTTCTTCAATTAGTTTACATCCAATACCTTCTTGTTCCCTCTGGCAAAAATGAATATTTTATAGAAAGGCTAGAAAAGAAAGGAGAAACGACGGAGTGAAGGGGAAAAAAAGGAAAGAAAGATATTTAACCAAGAATATTTTAAAATTTTAATATTTATGTACATGTGGAAAATTCTATAAACAAACAGAGATTGATAAGATACATCAACAAGAAACTAATTAATTAGTTCATAAAATGAAGTAAAATTATTATATTATTATTATTTTTTTTTACCGTGACAGCTTCTAGTAAATCATCATTATCATGCAGGTACTTAAGAACCCATGTTAGAACACTTGCAGTTGTATCATGAGCAGCAAATATAACTCCAATTATATTATCAGCAATTTGAGAATCGCTAAACTGATTAAGCTTCGGATCTTTGGCTGCCAAGAATACTCCCAACAAACCTCCAATTTTTTTCCCACTTTCTCTTCTCTTCTGTATCAATATCCTCAAAGTCTCGTTCAGCAGCTTCCTTGCCTTTTTAGACACATATGATTCATGATAATTACAACAGTCAGTATGTTTTATAATAGAAGGAAAAGTTGAATTCTAATAAGATCAATATTGAGTTGAATATTCTTAATTATTATATCCTTTAGAAGATAAAGTATACACTTAAGTAACATAAACAATGTGAAGCACCTTCTTTGCTCTATGAAATGAAGTTCCTGGTAGATCTAAGGGCATAGAATTGTATCCCTTCTCCAAGGATTGATACAGATGCTTGATTCCTTCCATTTCCAAATCGTATGCATGTTGGTCTCCGAAAGCCGAAATCATTGCCACGTCAAAAGCATACTAACAAGACCAAAATAGAAACAAACTTTTTTAAGATTCCATGTGCGTGCAGAGTCATGCAGTAAAAGATAAATACGGTTTAAGATACAGACAAATATACCTTCTTCATTTCCTGTAAAGTGTTAATGGTTGCATTTTTCCACGTAGGTAGAAACCTCAAAACAATTTGCTCAATCTCTGAAACCGATCCTCTTATTGCAGAAGGTAAGAAGGAAGCTTGAACCAACTTCTTGAGTCTTGAATGATAAGCGCCTTGGTGAAAGAATAATGCTTCAGGTCCTATCAGTTTCTGTTTACTTGGAGGATAAGTTGGCTTAAACAGATGAGCTCGAGACACTAGAACAATCTTTGCTGATTCCGGGCTTGAAATCATCACACAAGGGCATCCCAATATGTGCGTCTTGAACATATCTCCGTACCTGCAACAAATTAACTATCCAGAATAACGTAACAAAGTATCCATTTTAACTCATATCAAACGGAAACCATCTAGCTAGCTAGAAAAAGAGAATCTAGAGGTGTCCATGTACTGTTGTATGCATAATTTTTCATTCGATATATATATATACCGTTTCTGTCTATTGGAGAAGAAGGAATTTGGGTTCTCGGTATAAAGCTTTAGTGTCTCTCCTACATAAGGCCAGCCCATTGAGCCAGGTGGAAGTCGTCTATCCTTGGGCTGTCGCCATTGAAGGACGAGAAACAACAAGAACAAGAACAAAGAAAAGAATGATAGAATTGGTATCATCAGAAGGAGAATCTGAGAATGAAAAGTTGCAGACAAAGGTATGGGCGGTGGTGATGATGAAAAAAGTTGCATGGTTACAAAATCAAGAGAGATAACCGAGGTAGCAGAGGATAACTTGGACAGCTAGTGTAATGGTGAATGAGAGAGATTATCTGGTGAGGTGGTGGGGTTTTATATGCAGGAGAAGACGCGTAATTGTGACAGACGTCACCACGTTGCTTGGAACACATTGCTTACATTCTTAGTAATTTTTAATTAATTTATTTCGAGGCAACCCCTACCCTACATTTTCTTTCTTTTCAGCTAACCAGCTATGCTAATACCTGTTTACTATTACTGCCTAATAAAATTCAGTAAAAGAGGTAGTTCCTAATGCACGCAAAAAATAATTAAACTCTAGTAAGTTAGGTCACACATAGTGTATTCATTTTCTAACAGCCTGATTTATTAGAGCAGTGTCAATGTGTTATCATTCAGGAACTAACAAGTCCAAATATTCAAATTAATCATTGAATGTTATGCATAAGTACATATATTTTCTTTACAAAGTAGTTTATTAATCTAAATATTAAAATAGGTGTGATGATCTGTATATTACACTACTTATGAATGTGTGAGAGAAAATGATAATTAATTATGAAATTAGAGTAGTGTTATACATTCAAATTTTTGTACAAATTTATTTATGAAACTGATATAATCATAGTATTATATTATTATATATTTTATTTTATTAAAAAATAATAATAAATTATATAAAATTATAATATAATATTCTATAGAAAGAGTTATAATTCTAATATTACTATTAATAAATATTAAATTGTGTATAATAATTCCATAATTAACTTAAGTTCTTTGAGGCAGTAACATTACGCGCCTGCTGACATATGTGAATTTCTGAGAGTCACCGTTAGCCCAGACAAACGAAGCCCGCCACGGCCCAGACCAATGAAGCTTTAGCTATTTGACGACCTATTGTCATCTCCCCCGTGAGCTTTTAGTAATCAGAGCTTTCATGTCAATCAACGGTGCTTGGGCCTCGCGCACATGTCGTCCTACTAGATGGGTACATGCCAATGTGCCCGAAGGTCTCGAAACCTCTTTTCCAGTCCGTACCTTAAAAAAGAAAAAAAGAAAAAGAATAAAAGATGTAGGGGCTTAGTTTTCCGGGTTAGGTTAATCGGGAATAACTGAACCGTCTCCGTCTGATCTATTCATCGTTCACTGAGAACTGTTAAAACGGATTCAGTTTAATGAATAAGTTTATTTAACCCATAAAATAAATAAATTAAGGTTAATAATTTTTATTTTGCAGATTAAATAGATCGATCAGTGTAATTTATGGATAAAAAAATTAAATCTATTTAATCTGTAAATTAAATAAGTCGATATAATTATATTAATTAAATATTTAAAAATATTTTTTTAAATTAAATATTTATTATATATTTATAATAATAAAATTTTAA
>JAVXUL010000008.1:10379783-10396771 GCA_035590515.1 Trichilia minutiflora | reverse complement strand
AACATCATTAAATAACTACACAAGACTCCAAGTTTAATTAATAGCTACACAAGACTCTAAGTTTATGCTTCCAAAATAGGCTGTTTAATGACTTTGACTCCAAATAATCAAATTAAGGTCCAATGAAGTGTATGGACTTTAAAAATCATGGACTGAACAAATATGGGTATGGGCTGCACGAATTTGGGCTTCTTTTATCTCATTTTGTAATAAATTATTTTGTGGAACTAAATTAAAGCTTGATTTATTTTAAAACAAATTCATATTTGACTTGTCTTGTGCTGAATTTACGTAAGTAAACCTAACATAAAAATCAAAACTAATGATAACTCAGTGTTTCCCGCGCTTTCGCTTGCCTCTATTGGTGGCTTGGGGTCATTTTTGAATTAACCGTACCTTTCAATCGGACGCGTGTCTTCTCCACGTGGATCAAAGCCCCACCATTGACGACACGTAAATCTGTACCGTGCTTAGTTGTGGTCATTACAGCCACAATTGAACCAACTACCAGGTTCCAGAATGTGCCACGCAATTGTCAAATATTTGTCGAAATCGTATATAAACGCAAATCTCCTCGAATTCTTTTGCTCTGTTGATCTGTTATTACAGTGAAAGAAGCCAAGTAAAATTAATTTCGTCAGTTATGGAGGGTGAAGACGCATATGGGAAGACGTGAAGATGATGCAAGAAATGTGTTCAACACCGAACCCAGTGAGTATCGAATTCCGGCGTCGCTGTCGTGTCCGTCACCACCAAGGAAGAAGCGCTTTTCATTTGGGAAGAAGAGGGAAACGCCAAAGAATGGGTATTTCTGTCCACCTGACCTTGAGCTGATCTTCACTATGGATCCAAGAACACAAGCATGTCGTTTAAATAGCTAGGTAGCTAGGGTGTTAAAGTAACTTTTTTTATTTTTTTTTTATTGTGAAGTCAATAGAAGGCCAATATTGTTTAAGGCCGAAACCAGTTTGTTTTTGATGTTTTGATGGGTTTGTATGCACATGTTAAGGATTAGCTTTGAAGTTGGAGCTGGGGGAGTACATGTTGAAATACAAAGCCTCTCTGTCCAGTTTTTTTTTTTTTTTACGCTGACTGTAGTTGAATTTTATTCTTCATCTCATACTTTAACTTGTCAAACCCTTGCCATATTAGATAACGCAAACAACAACTTTTTTTTTTTTTTTTTTTTTTCATGAAATTAAATTCAAGTTTTCACTTGGAAAAGAAAATCTCCTGGTCTGGGAAGTCTAAATTCAACTTGCTCCATATTATGAAGCATATGCATAACCAAATGCTACGGATAGCATTTGGTTATCCGCCATCAAGCAGCTTGCTTGGTTGTTAATAATGAGGCCTCAGTTGGTTATGCAGGCCCGACTTAGCCCTTCAGGCCAACCTTCAAGGTATTTCAATGAAAACGTAAAGTTGGATGGTCCAATATGTGTAGATTTACTGGAAATTTCGGCTGTATCTCGAAATGGTTGGAAAATTCATTTATTTTTGTAAGATTAGAATAAAATCACGGGTAATTGCAATGGACTCACGACTGACTTGAAATCGCTGTCCCTTGGGCTTTTCCATTGCTCAAAATGTCAAACTTTCATAGATTCGTTGTAGACTTGTTTAAACACAATCATGAGTAGGGGGAGTCACACTCATACAGCGTAGCATACATAGGTACTACAGTAAAATAAATTTGGATAAATGAATAATTTTATTTAAATAGTAAATTTTTAGCATTTTAAGTTGAGTTAGTGTAATAAATTAATAATTTTGTTAAATATATAAAATAATAATTTTTAATTTTTTTAAGGTCTAATGAATATCAAATAAATAATTAATTAAAAATTAAAAAATATAAATTTTATAAAATTAATAAATATTTTTAATAATTTATATTTTTTAATTTATATATATAATTAATTGTATATTTTTGTATTTAAATTCAATTCAATTCTATTTTTAAATTTTTATGACGTATTATATTTGATAATAAGATATAAATAATTTAAAATCTTAATTATATGATCATAGAATATTTTAATTTATTTTTTTAAAGTATTATATATTTGAACTACAACCGTTATAAGTATTAATAAACTTATAATATTTTTTATATTCATCCGAATCCGATTCATTTATTAATTGTATCGAGAATCTTCAATATAAATACGATTGGTTTATTAATTGTATTATCTATTTATTAATTGTGTTATTTATTTTTTAAATAGTTGATATAACAATATACGATTGGATCATTAATTCTATCCAATCTATTTAATTAATCAATATAAAAATTAATCTATTTAATTAACTATTTATTTAAATATAAACTAAGTATCGAATATAAATAAAAAATTATTATATATATTAAATAATTATTTATTTAAATACGATTATTCATTTAACTAACCGTATTTTAATTATATCTTAATCTTATTTTAAACAAATAAACAAATTTAAATAATTAAATTTGAATTCGGTACGATTGTTATTTGTGTCAAAATTTTTAAATCTGAATCTGTTTAATTATATCAAATTCATGTCGAATAATCGTATCGTGATTTAAATTATTATCCCTAATTACAATTTCGGATAGTGTTATATGAACCTGTATGCATATCCTGTACTCACATATCTACCGTATAAAATCAAACTCTTTTCCTAAGAAAACATTGGAATAAGTATTACAATCTATAATAAAATAGTTAATAAATAATATATATATATATATATATATATATATATATAATAAATTATTTAATTTATTATTTATATATTTAATTAATTTAATGTAAATAAAAATAATATTTAAATAATTTAAAATTTTTATTAACTAAATTATTTATACAATTTAATCTTACACCACACCACACCAAACATAATATATTATATTTAATCTAATCTTATTTTCTATTATACTATCTTATCTAGTATATCAAATGGGACTTAAAATATAATTGGCTAATGATTTATACTAGGATATAAGTTTTTGATATAATTGTATGATTATCATTTGTTTTATTTTTATTTTTTTAATTTGTATAGGTTTTTAATTAATTTTTAAAAAATGAAAATAAGTTGTAATTATACAATATTATTATATGAATTTGTATTAAAACTTTATATTCATATCACTACTCTACTTTAATTAGGTGGTGGGAGGATTATTAAAATGCTAATCCCCAACAAAACCAAGTGCCACAATACACAATCCACTTTATGCATGCACTTGCTAATCTTTGTTAACCACGTCAACTATCCTTAAAAGCATAATTTGATTATTCTAACTGCTCATTTGATTCCCTCACATTACGCCGATTAAGCTGATTCCAGCATAAAATATTGACTGAGAAGAAAATTAAAGCTAGCGGGTCGCTTTCTGATAAATTGCCTTTACACGTTTAGCACACGCACTGCCAATTAGCTGCAAATTACGAATCATTAGTTTAGAGAAACATGAGATAAACTTATCTTAATGACACTTGATTGCTTGTGGGAATAAAAAAGAGCTTCACATTTCCTTTAGTTGAATTGATGCCATTAGGCTCTGTTAGAATTTTCTGTAAATGATATGGACATTAATTAGAAGGTAACTTGTAAAAGGTGCAAGAATATATTACGTTTTTATTTCAAGAATACATTAATTAATTTTGTTCTGCTATGTTCGCTTTTGGAAGCATGCTTCAGACCTTCATTCTGTTATTGCTGTAATTTCTGGGAGATATTTAAATGAAGAACTTAGGATGGAAAGTTATAGTTATTAAGGTTTTATTTTGGTATTGAGATGTACGCTCCAGAAGTTATAAATTAATTACTGAAAAATAGGTAGATCTCAGTTATCTATTAATTATTAGCCTTGTTTTCAGATTTCAGCACAAGCACTATAATCTCAAACAAAGACCAATGAAAAATAAATGGAATAATTTGGATAACTGTTTTCCTGTTGTCTTTAGTTTCAAGAAAAACGTTATTCAAATTAACAAAACGCAGGTATATATGATGTTGTTGTTGGTTGTAAAATAATTGGAGAAGCATGTAGAAAGATTAATGTAGCGGCATAATTTGATGGCTTAGCGCGCTGCTGGATATAGAGATCAAAAACGGGTTTCAAATGATGTAATCTGGAGCAATTTAGGCTTCACTTGCTTTAGACAGTTGAGAACGTTCATAACTATCACTATTGAAGCTTAACGTTCTGGATCAGAAATACTTTTGCGCTGAACAGGGTGTAAAGAAGAAAAATTCAAGTGATTCCCACACTTTCAAGATACTAAAGTTAATAAATAAGTGAGTTCTGTAGGATTCTGCAGAGATTAGAACAGTATTTATTACTTATATTATTAAAAGCTTGAAGTAAATCTAAGGCAGCTTCTGCGAGTGTAAAGTGAAAAGTTTGCAGCGACTGGAAGCTGAGCAAGAGTCTCCCACAGAATGCAGCCTTTTGATATCTGCGGTCAGATCCCTGCAAAATCCCTCCATAATGCACATGAAATGCTTGTCTAGGTTCAAGAACGGCTTACATATATGACCGTACGCAGTCACTATCTCATCCTCCAACGAGAGCACTGAAGCTTTTAGTTATTCTCATCCTTTAATTAAGGCCGGCGTTGCAGCATTATAACTTTGTTTACCAGTTCTTTTGATGACACCTATTTGTACAAAGTGCGCTAGGTTTGACTGCATGTATAATATATTGTTATTCTTTCTGCTACATAAGATCTCAATAGATATGAACTTGATATTAAACTCTTATCTGTTCTGTCAAATATCTCTACCTTAACCAATCATCCCCTCCGTTTCTATCTATATATGTCTCTTCTTCCCTTCAATATTCCTCATCAGTACTATCACTCAGTTCTTATGTGTTCCTATTCTTATCCATTCATTCATTATTTGCTTTTATCGTTACTCTTTGTGTCATTTCTTCTTTGAAAGTGCTCAAGTATAAAACTATATAACTTAAGATCCATACATGAATAGAATTTATAGCTGGATTTTGGTTTTTTCACCGATTTTTGATACCTTTTCTGCAGAGTAAGTCTAGGTCTTGAGAAAAACAGATGGACTTGCTATTTCACTTATAGTTTGTTTGTTAAACTTGGCTGGTCTTTCCTGTATGGATGTGTCATGATTTATACATGTGGAATTATTGGCTTTATTGCATCTCCATCGGCTTTTTCTTTACTTTTACTACATGGGTTGTTTTTTCTCCTTTTTCTTTTTGAGGGTTAGGGTTTATTGATTTATATACATACATTCTCAACACTCGCGTTGGATGGAGAGATTTCAAAACCACCAGCCAATATTTGCGGATGCAGCATCATCAAGATTCACAAACTTTTAAAAAGGAGTTTCATCGAGTATGGTTGGTACAGGATTGCCTCCTTTACTCGAAAGTTTCTTTTCAAATGAGAATCTTGATGATGCTGCATCAGCAAATATATGACTATTTATATATATACTTTTGGATTTCAAATACAGCGAACAGATGCTCAATCTATTCATGTTTGAAAGCTCTTGTTAAAGGTGCTATCTACTCAAAAACTATCCAGGTACCTCATTATTTCTTTCAAATTAAACTCTCCTTTTTTAAAGGAAAACAAAAACTATGTAGATTGTCATTATGTCATGGTTTTGGTATATGAATATGTTGACAATTCTTGTGATCTCATATTGTGATATCTATATTCTACTTTGATAGAAACTGTTGTCCAATAAAGAATTGATTTGCCTGACACCTGACTTATTAGAGATTTTTTTTTTGGTTGAAAATTAGGTTTCTTGCGTTGTACAAATCAAAACGCTATAACTGATTTGAAATTATTACAATTTGAGAAAGTTACATATGATAAGGTAATGTTTAATTATTTTACGAAATTCTTAATATTATGCAAAGCTAGTTCATAAATAGGAATGGTAAAACCAACTGGCTTTTCTCGTTTTTGATAATTTCAATTCTGCTGCTAGTGGTAAAACCACACATCGCGGATTTTAAAAACAAATCACCTTGTTTGATCAATTGAATACTGCTTCGTTCTGTGACATATTTAGCAATAAATTCAGAGATCTGAGAGAAGTTTTGCGAGGAGGTTTTCTCCCACGATGATGGTCAGAATACTCAAGTCTAATATAATGTTGCCCTTAATTTTGTGATCTCTCTTTACCTTTTGGTAGCTTTATAAATTGTAATATTTGAAAGCATTCGACTTACTCAAGCTCGTGTCTAGTATGTGAATGAGTTCTTTGCTCTAAGTTTGTGATATGTAAACCGAACCTTTGATCACATAATTAGGCCCATGCTTCTGCTTAATGCAATAATTATCTGTGAAGGTTTTTAATTTGGTGGGTAGCCTTTTAAATTTGCTTACATAGTAGTTGCCACAGAAAACATAGGGTATCAAACCGGTACTATTAACGAATTCTCTAATTAAGCGCCATTAGAATGTTGCTAAGCGGGACCAGTAGTCATTTTTTGTTATGCAAACAGCTGCATTATTAACATAGAAAGCAAACACATAATTTTTGTCAGTACTTTTTTTAATTTTTACTGGTTGCGAGGATATGAACATAGATTACAAGGTCAAACTTACTATATTACAACTATCTTAAATTGTTACTTTAAAAACTTTAATTTAAACTTTATCCCAAACAATTGTATTTAAATGAATTAATAATATCTAGGAGCTGAAAACCACCTCAAAAATCTTCAAAAACAATAACAGAAATTTTAGTTCAATTGCTGTATTTGTACAAATAATTTGTCGTTCCCATATAACCAATTAAAAAGATGAGTTCATGTCTCAAATCACCTAGTCATAAAGAAAAATGGTACACTAATAATCTACTCAAATATAACGATGGGGTCTTTCTCTACACAAAAAAGCATACATATTTTAGGATTAAATACCATACATCAAAATGAAAATCTAAAAAAGAAAGAAAGAAAATGAAAGATCCCTCAAAATATAACTTACTTGCCTATTCAATTATTCTTTGTCATATTATTTAATTATGATTATGATTTGATTTCTTTTGTTGATCTTATTGATATCCTTTCTGGTTTGGAGATTAATGACACTAACACAAGAGAATCTTGTATAGAGTTAATTAAAATCATGTAATTTGTTTACAGTCATAGATGTAAGACTAATGTTCGTAAACGGTGGTCAACGAGAATAATTCAGAAAATACAGGCCCAAACCCTAACATCATGCCGATAAACTGTTTCAATATTTTAGGCAATATAAACAATTCGGAACCAACAATGTGAAGTGTGAAGAATCTCTAAAGCAGAAAATTGTGCCATAATAAATTACTAAAGCTTGCAGACATAAAATTAACTTATTCAAAGGGTTTGACCTGTTTTCTAATCGATGATAGTACAAAAATGGGTCCAGTCTTTAATGAGGCCACCTCCCCCTGACCATGCTTGTGCAGCTCACATGTCTGCATGTGGGTCTCCCAAATGCTGATATTCTCAAGTCCACGTGCTGATGACGAAAAAATTAAGATAAAAAAAAGAAAAAACATTTGGTAGCAAACGGTAAACCCAAAAAAGTGAAGAAAAAAAATTGATGAATATCTCTTATACTTTTTTAAAATAATATTTATACACTTATCAAAAAATTTATAATAAATATTTTTTTATAATATTACTTATTATCAAAATATTTAATATAAATATCTCTTATAATTTCAAAAAATACTAAAAATCTCATTAACTAAAATTAAAAATATATACTTCTATTATATAAATTTTTAATTTTTATTATATAAGTTTTTATTTTTTATCATATAAATCACTAAATCAAAATAATTAAATTTTTAAAAAAATTTTAAATTTCATTTATAATTTTAATACTTTAATTTATAATATTTAATACTAAAAAAATTTATAAATTAATTTTTAAAAATTAAATTTAAAATATTTTTATTTTGTATTCACAAGAATTTATGATTTTATTCTTATTTTATAATTTAAATCTATAAAAATTTATTTTATTTTTAAAAATTAAAGAAAAATTATTTAAATTATTAAGTGACTAAAATATTCTATACTATAAAAAAATTTGATTTATAATTTTATATCGAAAAATACTTTTAAAAATTTTATTAAATATAAATATAAAATTTTAAATTAATTTAATTTTATAATACTTTATACTAAAAAATTTATTATTTAATCTCTAAAAATTAAATTTAAAATATTTTTATTTTATATTTATAAAAATTTATGAATTTATTTTTATTTTATAATTTAAAAAATTTAATTTATAATTTAATTTTTACATTTGTAATTTTTTTAAAAGTTCTTATAAATATTAAATTATAAAATAATTTTTTAAAGTATAAAGTATTATAGTTTTCAATAATTTAAATAAAAATATTTAAATTATTTTTACTTAATTTTTAAAAATAAAATTTTTATAAATTTAAATTATAAAATAAAAGTAAATTTATAAATTTTATGCATATAAATAAAAATATTTTAAATTTAATTTTAAAAAAATAAAATTATCAATTATTTTAGTGTAGAGTATTATAAAATAAAAAATTTAACTTCAAATTTTATATTTATATTTGATAAATTCTTTTTTAAAAGTGCTTATGAATATAAAATTAGAAATTAATTTTTTTTAAATATAAAGTATTATAAACATTAAATAAGTTAAATAAAAATATTTAAATTATTTTTTTATTAATTTTTAGAATTAAAAATTAAATAAAATTTTTATAAATTTAAATTATAAAATAAAAATAAATTAATAAATTTTTAAAAATCAAATTATAAATTATTTTAATGTAAAATATTATAAATTAAAAAATTAATTATAATTTTATATTTATAGTTTATAAATTATTTTTTAAAATTGTTTGTGAATATAAAATTCTAAATTATTTTTTATAGTATAAAATATTATAGTCATCCAATAATTTAAATAAACATTTAATTATTAAAAATAAAAATAAAACAAAACTTTTGTAAATTTAAATTATAAAATAAAAATAAATTCTTGAATTTTTATTAATATAAAATAAAAATATTTTAAATTTAATTTTTAAAAACTAAATTATAAATTATTTTGGTATAAAATATTATAAATTAAAGTGTTGGGGTATTTTATTGAAGCCCAGCCCACAGGCCTAGACCCATCTCTATGTCTTTATCCAGGCGCGTTGAGTATGCACCTTATCCCCCGATAAACTCTTCGATACAACGTCTTCTCGAGAAGCTGGTTATATCATCGGGGAGACGACCAAAATGTCTCGGGTATTTTGCCCAAATCTACTACTCAGAGGACCTCCAATGATTCATCCACGGCCAACTCGCACTCGGACTCAGGATCCATGACGATCAGCCTTTTGAACTTGGGAGGTCGGATCAGTATGTTCTTTCCAACAAAATAGGGACTTGTGGGCACTCGAGGTGTACATGTATCCCCGATGCTACAGTTTGGCGTCTTCGAAACTATCACCCACTGTGTAAAGGCCTCCCAAGAATCAGGGGATTTCATTCTCGAGAGAGTTGGAAGCTTCACTCGGAGGTACAGACACTCGGACACTCAGGGATGATGTGATGGGTAACAGTATTACGATTTTCCATATTCATTGACTTTTGCAGCAAGTTGCTCTCGATGCACCAATCACGTGGCAACATGTGTCCAAAAGTACAAACTCCTAGGCTTCCAATATACAACATCCAAAAATCAAGGAAGGGGAAGATTCTCTGATTTTTCACTCATCCCAAGGAATTTTTCATAGACTTTGAACGAAAATTTTACAAGGACTTCACATAAAGAGTAAAAAGGTTTTTTTTTAGACACACTCTCTAATATTCATAACACACACAGAGAACATTTCATCTTTTCTCTCTTAAACTTTTACGTTCCTAGCTTCCATGTACACCTCTCTCACACACTAAGTAAAACTTTCACTAACTTAAGTATCGGAGGATTTTCATCGGAAAACTGGCTTTACCCTTAAGGTGTTTTGTGTTTTGTAGTCTCGGAGCTCAGGAACGGGAAACAGAATTCTGCTGGTGCACGGAGTTGAGAACGAAGCCGACTTCTTGCATCAACAGTTGGCGTCGTCTGTGGGAAACATATGAAAAGCCACCCAGCAAAGTATTTTTCGTAAAAATGATCAACGTTAGAAGTTATTCGACCAGGAGGTAGGCGTCTGAATGTCATAACACGGAGGGAGATTCTGTGGAAGTCACTACCATCCTGAAGGGGGTTGATGATGCCTTGCATGAGATCCCGGAGCACGAGAATCCCGGCCCAAATGCTGTTGAGGCCCATGCACATAGGGTAAGCCACGCAAGGGAAACGGAAGAAATGACCCAGTTGTTGTGGCTGCTTCAAGACAACGAACGACGGCACATGGAGAAGGATCAATAGTTAAAGGCATTGGCCAATGAGATGTCAAAAATAAGGAAGATAATGCAGGCCAATACATAGGACACGAGGGTACTGGATGAGATGGTGGAAAGTAGTTTCCCTTGACTAGAAGCCATGGCGGGGGATAAAGAGAGAGCTGGGAGGTAAACCCGAGCCAGGAGATATATGGCAGTGGAAAAGAGAAAAAATAAGGTTGTAGAGGAGCCCCATTCGAGAGGAGTGGGGGTTAAAGACACATACATACCCCCTGTGACCCGGGAAAGGCACCATCCCAGGTCTACAAGAGTATCCCGGAGTCCAAATACAGTCTAGAAAATACCCGATGACTTCAGCCCACTTTTAGAAGACATGAGGATATTATTGGAGCGGAGGAGGAGAAGGGAACGTGAGGCACTTGGGCGGAGAGACCCGTGTCATGAGAAGGAGCGAAGGACTGGCAACAAGGATAGGGATGTGGAGTCCTTGGTGCGAAAGGTGATGGAGGAGATGAGTAGAGAGAAAACGAGCCTCCTAGGTGAACTGACTGAATCTGTTCCAGTGATCGGTCCCTACACGAAGTCGCCCTTCGCACCCAAACTGTTGGGCCAGACCCTGCCCAAAAAGTTCAAAATGCCTCACATTGCCCTATTTTTTGGGAGGATGAACCCGTCACTGTACATGAATTTTTCTATGAGATGATGCTCGTCCAGGGCCTGAGTGAAGAACAAATGTGTCGCCTATTTTCCTTAACCCTGGAGGGGCAAGCTAGGAAGTGGTCATGGGTTTAACCCTCGGGAGCATCCGTAGCTTTAACTAGCTGTACGAGGTGTTTAACACAGAGTTCAAAGGTGCAGTTTTCAGCATCAAGACCCCGAGTTTCTTGTTACTGCTTAAACAGGGAAATAGTAAAAGTCTTAGGAGTTTTGCTAAGCGATATCACAAGGAGGTACTCGAACTGGGGGCTTACCATCACCTACTGGCCCTAGAGGGGTTGAGACAAGGACTCAGAATAGACAGGGCCTAGTACGCTATTTGCAAGTCCTCTGTGAACGCTTATAAAGCGGCTCGCAGAAAGATACTCTATGAGATAGAAGTCGAGAATCAGGTGATATTTAAGATGAAGGAGCAGAAGCCTGCAGGGGCTCCGGAGAGACGACAACCGGTTCAGAAGACCTGACTACAAGAAATGGAGAGGTGACGGAAGAAGGTTTCCTAAAGTTAATCGGGGGAGGGATTGAGCCCCCGAATATTACTAGGGGATAGGAGAAGAGAGAATCAGTATCCCCAAGAACAAGGATCACCTCGAAGAGACAACTCGAAGTGGGTCGCCTAGATAGATCGACCGAGGCAAGCGGAACAGGGAGAAGCGAAGAGGAAGTTTACTCCCCTGAACGCTCTCCTTTCACAAATTTTGGAGGAGGTGAGGAAGTAGGGGACTCTGTTGCTGGACCCCCATCCAATTAAGCATAGACCCCACGGAGGAGCGGGGAGCAAATTCTGCTAGTTTCACCAAGATATAGGGAATTTGAGGGAACAGTGCTACGAGCTGCAAAACCAGATTGAAGTCTTGATCAGAAATAATTACCTGACCGAGTTTATAGCTCGTGAAGATGAAAGACCCCAAGAATTAGGATGGGCCTCAGAGAATAATGTCGCAATGGTGATAATCGACGATCCCACAATGGCAGGGAACTCGAATAATTCTCGAAAGAATTATGCTCGGTATTCTATCCTGAGTGTAAATATGGAGCCTCATGTCCTAAACTTGCGGGCAGAGAAAAAGTAGAAGATAACATCGGTGCCCATCTTGTTCACGAACGAGGACAAAAATGGGGTTCATTACCCTCATAATGATGCCCTTGTTGTCATGATGACAGTAGGGACTTCCCCAGTCGGGAGGATCTTAATTGACATAAGAAGCTCTACAGATATTATATTTAAGGAGACGCTATATTTCTTGGGCATAAAAGACCTGAAGTTGAGGCTAGCAGAGACTGCACTGTATGAGTTTGGAGAGTCATGCGTGTACCCCCTGGGGACCGTGCAGTTATCAATTACAATGGACGATAAGCCCTATCAAAAGGTCACCATGGTAGAACTCCAGGTGGTGGACCTAAAAATACCCTACTCCATGATTCTTGAGAGGTCGTTTCTCTGATTCACGAAGGCAGCGAAAAGTGTGCACTACTTGAAACTAAAATTTAGATCCGGAGAACGAATCGAGATCGTGAGAAGGAATCAAAGGGAAGCCCGATCCTGTTTTGCTACAGCCTCGCGGAGCTCATATTGTATTCGTAAGAGCCCCTTAGAGAGCGAGACCGAGGGGAGTGAATAAGGTAATATGCGGGAGGAGCTCTCAGGAGAATCAAGCGAAGAGGGTAACCGACTCGGGGAATCATCATCGCTCGAATCGGTTCAGGAGATAGAGTCGATCGTCCTAGATGAAGAGCGACCTGAGAGATCAGTGAGGATCGAATCTCGCTTAGTCCCTGAGCACAGGGCATCGCTTGTTCGGGTACTCAAGAGGAATGCGGATGTGTTCGTCTGGTCCCATGATGATATACCGGGGATCAGCACTTGGGTTATAGCTCACAGGTTGATGGTGAACCCGAAATTCAAACCTATAGCGCAGAAAAGGTGGACATTTAACTCGGAGAGGAGAGAAGCCATAAAAACTGAGGTGGGCAAACTTCTGAAGGCGGGGTTTATCCAGAAAGTCCAGTACCCCGAGTGGATTGCAAATGTTGTAATGGTGAAGAAGCCCAGCAAAAAATGGAGGATGTGTGTAGACTTCACCGATTTGAACAAAGCTTGCCCGAAGGACATCTTTCCTCTCCCGAAGATTGACCAACTGGTAGATGCCATGGCTGGTCACAGACTCCATAGTTTTATGGATGCCTTCTCAGGGTATAATCATATCAGGATGAATGAGCCTGACTAGGATAAAATCACATTTGTTACTGACCAAGGGCTATACTATTATACGGTTATACCTTTTGGGCTAAAGAATGCAGGGGCCACGTTCTAGAGGTTGGTTAACAAGGCATTCGAGCCTCTAATAGGGTCCACTATAGAGGTGTATGTGGACAACATGATTACGAAGTCTGTGCAGGCTTCAGATCACGCTAAGCATTTGGTGGAGACCTTCTCTTATCTAAGGAGATATAACATGAGTTGAATCCGGAGAAATGCTCGTTCGGGGTCAGAGCAGGGAAGTTCCTTGGGTACATGGTCAATGAAAGAGGTATCGAAGCCAACCCACAGAAGGTCCAGGCTATCCTTGATCTGAGACCCCCGACCACAATAAAGGAGCTGCAAAGTTTGTCCAGGAGATTAGCAGCCCTGAGCAGATTTGTGTCGAAGGCTATGGATAAATGTTTCCCTTTCTTTCAGATGATGAGGAAGGGGAAGAGATTGGAGTGGGATGAAAACTTCAACCAGAGCTTCCGAGAGCTGAAGGAGTACTTGGCACACGTTCCTCACCTTGTAAGCCTTGAGAAGGGAGATGTTTTGCAGTTGCACCTGGCGGTTGGGGAACACTCTGTCAGCTTTGTCTTGGTAAAAGAAGATAAGGAGAAAGTGCAAAGGCCCATGTACTACACCAGCAAATCATTATTAGACGCCGAGATAAGATACACTCCACACAAGAAATTCACCCTTTCACTCGCTATAGCTGCCAGAAAGTTGTGCCCTTACTTCCAGGCTCAGCGTGTGGTTGTGATGACGGATCAACCCCTGAGGCAAATCCTTCACAAGCCCGATCTATCAGGGACGCTAGTTAAGTGGTTTATTGAGCTTAGTAAATATGACATCGATTACAAGCCTCGAAGGGCCATCAAGGGACAAACACTAGCAGATTTTATGGCGAAACTTACAATCTCGGATCAACTGACCGTATTATAGGTCTCAAATATTAGCAACAATCGAGACAAGGGTAGCAGCCCCGATCCTCAGACCACGGAAGGGATATGGCAGATGTACGTAGATAGGGCATGAAATATACAAGGTGGAGGAGCAGGGATAATTTTGAGAAGACTGAGTGGAGAAGAAGTCATGTCCTCCTTAGGGTTTGAGTTCAAGGTGACTAACAATGAGGCTGAGTATGAAGTATTGATTAATGGGATGAAACTGGCGAAGGCTTTGGGGGCCTGGAACCTGATTGTATACAACGATTCTCAGTTAATCACCAGTCAGTTGATTGGACAGTTCCAGGCTCGGGAAGATAACATGCAAGCCTACTTAGTTCAAGCCAGGAAATTGATAGAGGCCTTTCAGAGCGTCACTGTTGAGCAGCTCAGGGCGGATTCTCTAGCGAAGTTGGCCTCGGTGTTCAAAGGAAAGTCTCCAGCTATAGTATTAATCGAGCTTTTGACACAAAAGAGTGTTAACCTTAAAGAGGACTTTGTTGATGCTCTACAAGAGACCCCCGACCCGACCTGGATGAGGGAGCTAAAATTGTATATCCAACATGGAGAGCTTCTGAGTGATCGAAATGAAGCCAGAAAGATAAAGAACCGAGCAGTCAGGTATGCTATCCTTGATAATATATTGTATAAATATGGATTTACTCTGCCATACTTGAAATATTTGAGACCAGATGAGGCAGATAAAGTACTCGAGGAAATCCACAATGGAACCTGCGGAAGTCATGGAGAGGCTCGTTCACTAACATACAAAATTATCCGACAAGGATATTATTAGCCCACAATCTCTCAGGATGCTGTCAAAATGGTCAAGTCTTGCTACCAGTGTCAAATTCATGACGATATTCTGAGACAGCCCTCGAAAGAACTCACTTGTCTCCCGAATTCTTTGCTCTTCTCTCAATGGGGGCTTGATCTGATAAGGCCACTCCCGACTGTCCTAGCTAATATCAAGTACGTCATCGTGGCAATTGACTATTTCACAAAGTAGGTGGAGGCAGAGCCGCTTCCCAGCATAACAGAGAAAAATACTACCGCATTCATGAAGCAGAATATTATCTATCGCTTTGGGGTTCCACATGCATTAGTTGTTGACAATGGAAAGCAGTTTGACAACGCTCGGTTCAAAGAATTCTGCTCAGAGTTTTGCATCGACCTAAGATTTGCCACCCCAGCACACCCGCAAGCCAATGGGCAGGTGGAGGCTGCCAACAAGGTGATCAAGAAGGCACTTAAAAAGAAGCTCGGAGAGCAGAAGGGGGGATGGATTGATAAATTGCCCGAGGTCCTCTGGGCTTATAGAATTACTCCCCAAACAGTAACGGGAGAATCCCCTTTTTTATTAGCCTTCAGGTACGAGACTATAATTTCGGTGAAAATCGATATCTCGACCATCCGGATGCAGGACTACATAGAAGAAAGAAATGAGGCTAGTCGAATATTAGAGCTGGATCTGCTAGACCAAAGGAGAGATGAGGCCGTGATTCAGGTATCCACACACCAACAGAGGGTAGCCTGAACTACAATCAGAAAGTTAGAAGCCAAACTTTTCAGAGAGGAGATCTTGTCCTCCGAAGGGTGATTCTTAACACCAAAATCCCGGGTGAAAGGGTATTTGGAGCTAATTAGAAAGGGCCATACAAAGTCGTTCAAGTACTCATATCAGGGGTATACAAATTAGAGACCCCGAACGACACTCCAATAAAAAAGTCATAGAACGTAGACAGATTGAAAATTTACTATCCGTGACCCGACCCTCTTAGGAACAAGTCTTCCGATCCTACAACTAGCATCTCAGACATCTGCTCCATAGAGAATATGCGCTGAGCCCCTCTCCCAAGTGCTCTATTTATGTCTGACTCTGATGATTGAAGTTAGCCCAATTTTTTACATAAGAAGACCTTAGGCCAACGAGACCTTGTTGTCTCTGAGCCAAGGACATCCACCACGGAACCATGTTATTTCGAGATTGTATGGACCTTTTCGCCCGATGTACGGAATTTGAGCCAGGCCAAATCGACTCTTTTGCTTGATGAACAGATTTCAGATGAGACCATACAGACCCGATGTACGGATCTCAGGACTGGCTATATGGACCTCTTTGCCCGATGTATGAACCTTTTCGCCCGATGTACGGATTCTGGACCAGGCCATACCGACTCTTTTGCCTGATAAACGGATTCTAGGCGAGGCCATACAGACCCAATGTACAGATCTCAGGACTGGCTGTATGGACCTCTTTGCCCGATGAACGAATTCTGGGCTTGATTGTATGGAACTTTTTGCCCGATGTACGGATCCCGGGCCAGGCCATACCAACTCCTTTGCCTGATGACCAAATTCCAAGCTAGGCCATATGGACTGCGTTACCCAAGGCCATCTAATTGTTTCATCTTTTCTTTTACAGGTACCGAGGTGCCTGGGAGAAACCTTCTGTCAATAAGGCTGAGTCGCTCCCACTATAAAAGGAAAAATATTTGAAAAGATCATACTGATCCCAATTCTACTTCTGCATTATACATCATTTTTCGGGATTCAAGACCACATGCTGCATACGGTTTGTATTTATTATATGACTCTTTATTTTTATGGTCGAATTAATTAACAGACCGACCAGTAAATATTCTTTCCTTGTAAATGTTCTCTCCTGCTTTAATGTTTAATAAGAATAATATATTTGTGT
>JAVXUL010000008.1:10351470-10379683 GCA_035590515.1 Trichilia minutiflora | reverse complement strand
AGAGAGATAATCATACTTTAAGTATAAAATGATAAATTTAACCCTTAATACACATACACTTTTATGTACTCATCAAGCGGATTCTAGGAAGTTGATTTTATGAGGCAACGAATTCTAGAGGTCATTTTCCATGATGTAGCATGATATCTTTCGATGCAGCGAAGATATAGCTCGATATAGTGAGAGCTAGAACCTAGTTTCTGAAAAATTTCTACCCAGTTCCTGATGTAGCGAGAAAATTCTCGTTGCATCAACACTAGTTACCTGATATAGCGAAAAGAAACTCGATACAGCAAAAATTTATAGGAATTTTCTGTTTAATTCAAATTTTGATTTTTTTATTATAAATAAAGTGCCTAGGACTTCATGCAAAAGGAGGACGGCCGCCAACACTCTTGGAAGAGAGAGATATGTCATACTTGGAATAGAATCCAAGAAAAACAGAAGAAAGGTGAAGAGAAAGAAAGATAGAAAACCAGTTTGAAGAGACAAAACTGTGACATCTTGAGTTTGCTATTTTTATTGATTTTCACTAGAATCTTAATGACTATATATTATGTATTTCTTGTGTATTCACTGAAAATCATGAGTGGCTAATTATTTTTATGCTTAGGGGCTAGAAAAAATTCTTGTGATCTATATTCGGAACTTGTTTTGAATTAATGAAGTCTTATTCATAAATCTATTTGTGTTCCTTGCACTTAAAGCTTTCTTCTTAACTGGTCATTAAATTGAATGATTTTAGATGTATGTTTTTTAAACTTGGAAAAGGGAGAAAAATATACTTCTGAACTAAGGAAACACAACTTAGGAGTTAATACATTGGAAGACGGTTAACAATTAAGTAGTCAAATTAGGTTGGATCTCAATGAGTGATTAATTAAACTTGATTGATTAGAAATATTAGTTAAGTTTACTGATTACATAGTTTTATTAAGGTCTCGAAAGAGGGAATGAAACGATATAAGAACCTAGGCTAATAGATTTTAGTAGAATTAGTTAAGCCAAAACAGTGGACAAATATAGTGAACAAGGGTGGATTCGACCCCCTTAAGCCCGTTATCATCAGATTTATCTTCATCATATAGCACACTTTTAGTCTCTTAGTAGTTGTTAGAATTAATTTACTATTTTTGTTAGTCTAAATAATATTCACCATTCTAATTACAGTAATTAGCGTGTTAATAATTATTAATCCTCGTGGGAATGATATCTTACTTTTTTTTACTAAAAACTCGATATTGTAAGCTTATGATTTTTCATATTTGATTTTAGGTATTTATTTAAATGATGGACAAGTTTTTGGCACCGTTGTCAGGGATTATTATTTTACTTTTAGTTAATATTAAGACTAAGTGATTGAATATTACTTTAAATTCTATTTTTAGTTTGTCATTTAAAAATTTTATTTTATTGTTTGACAGTGAATGCATAGAAGTCGAAGTTTAGAGCTAGTGCCTTTTAATCCAAAGATTGAACGAACTTGTAGAAGAAACCAAGGTGTTAGAAGAAGAGAAAGAACCAAAAAGAGATCAGAAAGAAGTCAAGAACAAGAAATAACAAAAGATAACAATAATCAGTAGAGAGTATTCAAAGATTATTTCTGACTAGTGGTTAATGATAATTTTTTAGGAATCCAAAGACAAGTGATTCAAGTAAATAACTTTGAGCTAAAACCAACCCTTATCAATATGGTACAATAGAACTAATATAGAGGGTTATCTTATGAGGATCCAAATGTGCACTTTGCCACATTCTTGGAGATATGTGATACGATTAAAATGAATGGTATCTTCGAAGATGCCATTTGATTTAGATTATTCCCTTTTTCTTTGAGGGATCGAGCAGGAGGATGGCTTTAATCATTATAACCAAAGACCACAACAACGTGGGAGGAGCTTGCTTAGAAATTTTTGTCTAAGTTCTTCCCTCTATCAAAAAAATTCACAGCTAAGAGGAGAGATTGCTTAGTTTAGACAGTTGAACTTTGAACCTCTTTTTGAGCTTGGGACCAATTTAGAGACTTGATATGGAGATGTCCTCAGCATGGATACCAAGATTGATTTCAGATTCAACTATTCTACAATAGGTTGAATGGATAGACAAGGACTATAGTTGATGCAGCAGTTAGAGGCACAATGTTATCGAAGACAGCGAAAGAAGCATAATTACTTTTGAAACAGATGGTGTCAAACAACTACCAATGGCCAAATGAGAGAAACCAGAAGAGAGTTGCTAGTGTTTATGATGTTGATCTGATAGTTGCTTTGACTACTCAAGTTTTAGCCTTATCAAGCAAACTTTTAGCTATGACAGCAAATGAAAGTTGTTCATCCAAAGAGTAAGTGACCTTGGCAAGTAGTTTGTATTCGAGTATGCAGAATGAGCAGGAGCAAAAGGAAGTTCAGTTTGTTAACAACCAAAATTTGAACTACAGAAATAATTTATCGAATCAATATCATCCAGGGTTGAGGTACCATGAGAACCTCTCTTATGAAAACACCAGAAATGTGTTGTAGTGACCACCTAGTTTTGGGGCTCAATCAGTAGAAAAGAAGTCTTTCTTAGAAGAGCTTATGGGTACATTTATTAATAAAATCCGTGGAAGATTAAACAAGAGTGAAATAAGGATTGATAATATAGAAACTCACTGCAGCAATATGGAAGCTACTATAAAGTCTTTAGAAGTGCAAATTGGTCAGCTTGTAAAAGCCATAAAAGAGCAATCAACAGGTAAATTTCCAGCGATACAAAGAAGAATCCAAAGGACCACTACAATGCCATCACCTTGAGGAGCGGGAAAGAAGTAGAAACATAACCAAGAAAGAAAGTTGAGCAACCCAAAGAAGAGAAAGAAGATGGTGAGAAGCAGAGAGAGGTTGCAGATTATAAAAAATCAACAGAAAAACGAGTAGAAGTGAAGAGTGGTCCAAGAATTAATTTTTGCTGATAACCCACCCATTAGACCTCCACCGATCCCTTTCCTACAAAGATTCTAGAAAAAAAAGCTAGATGAGCAATTCAAAAATTTTTTAGACATCTTAAAGAAGATCCATATCAATATTCCTTTAGCAGAAGCATTGGAGCAAATGCTTAACTATATGAAATTTATGGAGGAAAGGATGTCAAAGAAGAGAAGACTGGAAGAACATAAAATGATAAAGTTATCAAAGGAATGCAGTGCGATTCTTCAAAGAAAAATACCTCAAAAAGTTAAAGATCCGGGTAGTTTCGCTATCCCTTACACTATTAAAGATTCTATCTTTGAAAAGGCATTATGTGATCTTAGGGTTAGTATAAATCTCATGCCATTGTCAGTCTTTAAGAAATTGAGTGTAGGAGAAGTGAAACCCACCACCATATCTTTACAAATGATCGATCGATCATTTTCATTTCCAAAGGGAGTAATTGAAGATGTGTTGGTTAAAGTAGATAAGTTCATGTTTTGGTAGATTTCATTATTTTGGACATGGAGAAAGATTAAGAGATCCCCATTATCCTTGGCAGATCATTCTTAGCAATCGAAAGAGCCCTTATTGATGTATATGAAGGGAGTCTTACTCTTCAGGTAAATGACGAAGAAGTGAAGTTCAACATCAACTCAACTCTAAAATTTCTAGTCTTTGATCAGTCATACAAAAGAGTGGATGTTGTGTTCAGTTGTGTTAATGCTATACTCTTTGATTTTTTTTTTGTAAAGGATCTATTGGAGCAGTGTTTAATCACTTCAAACATGCGAAAAGATGAACTTCCAACAACTGAAGATGTTGAAGTAATTTATGAAAGTCTAAATTAAAAGGAAAGAGGTGTTTTTATACTTGAAGATATGGTGGGCGATAAACCAAATACAGTAGAAAATATTTGTGAGGAAGTCAAGTCGATAACAACTTCAGAAACACAATCTTTAAAGCAACTCTCTGACCATTGAAGTATGCCTTCTTAGGGGAAAAATAGACATTGGGTGTTATTATTTCATCATGCCTATCCCCTGAGCAAGAAGAGAAGTTGTTGAGTGTGTTAAGAAAATACAGATCAGCCATTGTATGAGCGATTTTAGATATCAAAGGCATTAGTCCTACAGTGTGTATGCATAAGATTTTGATGGAAGATGTCTACAAACCTATTGTTGAACATCAAAGGAGATTGAATCCAGCGATAAAAGAAGTGGTGAGGGCTGAAGTTCTGAAATTATTGAATGCTAAAATTATATATACTATTTCAGATAGTTCGTGGGTGAGTCCGGTACAGGTGATGCCCAAGAAAGGTGGAATTATTGTTATAAAAAATGACAAGAATGAGCTGGTGCCAACGAGGACAATAACTGGATGGAGAGTATGTATTGACTACAGAAAATTGAATAAAGCTATAAGGAAAGATCATTTTCCTTTGCCATTTATAGATCAAATGCTGGATCGGTTGGTTGGTTATGAATTTTACTGCTTTCTAGATGGTTATTCGGGGTATAACTAGATTCCAGTCATTTTGGAGGATCAAGAAAAGACAGTCTTTACTTTTCCACATAGTACTTTTGCTTTTAGGTGGATACCATTCGATTTGTGTAATGGTTCAGCTATGTTCCAAAGGTGTATGATAGCTATTTTTTCAGATTTAATAGAAGTGGTTATGAAGGTATTCATAGATGATTTCTCGATATTTAGAACTTTATTTGATCATTGCCTTCACAATCTTGCTATGGTGTTCCAAAGATATGAGGACAAGAAATTGGGGCTTAATTGGGAGAAGTACCATTTTATGGTGAAGAAAGGTATTGTGTTGGGACATCGAGTGTCAAGAGAAGGAATTGAGGTAGATAAGGCCATGATATCAGCAATTCAACAATTACCTCCACCAGCAAATGTTCGAGGCATTCAAAGTTTCTTAGGCCATGCGGATTTTTATTGAAGATTCATTAAAGACTTCTCAAGAGTAGTGAAACCCCTTTGTAATCTTTTAGAAAAGGATGTGGCTTTCAAGTTTGATGAAGAGTGTAAGAAGACTTTTTAAGCGATTAAGGAAAAGCTAGTATCAGCATCTATAATGGTTACACCAAATTGGTGTGAACAATTTGAGATTATGTGTGATGCAAGTGACTATACAGTAGGTACAGTGCTCGGGTAACGAAGAGATAAGATTTTTGGAGCCATTTATTATGCTAGTTGGATGTTAAATGAAGCCCAACTTAACTACACAACCACAGAAAAGGAGATGTTGGGTGTGGTGTTTACGGTGAAAAAGTTGAAAGCATATATTTTGGGTTTAAAAGTGATTATTTTTACCGACCATGCAGCAATAAAATATTTGTTTGCAAAGAAGCATGCTAAACCCCACTTGATTCGTTGGATTCTCTTGTTTCAAGAGTTCGATCTGGAAATTTATGATAAGAGAGAAAGTGAGAATACAGTTGCTAACCACCTTTCAATAATTGAGTTAGAAGAAGAAAAAGTGTAACTGATTCAAGAATTATTTTCAGATGAAAGATTGTTCACTATTAAGAACAAATTCCTTGGTATGCAGATTTTGTTAACTTTCTTGCTTGTGAATTGATGCCACCAGATTTAACATATCATCAAAAGCAAAAGTTTTTTCATGATATGAAGAGCTACATTTGGGAAGATCCACTCTTATTTAAGAGATGTGCTGATAGGATGATTAGAAGATGTGTGGCTACAGAAGAAATTAATGAGATACTTCATGGATGTCATTCTTCTTCGTATGGAGGATATTTTGGAGTATTTAGAACAGCAACAAAAGTGCTTCAATCAGGTTTCTATTGGTCCACTTTATTTAAGGATTGTTATGCTTTTGTGAAGAGGTGTGAGAGATGTCAGAAGGTGGGCAACATTTCAAAGAGAAATGAAATACCATTGACAGGAATTTTGGAAGTAGAACTTTTTGATGTCTAGGGCATTGATTTCAAGGGTCCATTCCCTCAATCCTTTGGTAATTAGTACATTCTTATGGTTGTTGATTACATGTCCAAATGGGTTGAAGCAATACCAACCTCAACAAATGATGCAAAAGTGGTGTTGAAATTTTTGCAGAAAATATTTTCAAAAGGTTTGGTACACCAAGAGTTATAATCAGTTATAAGGGTACACATTTCTATAATAAGCTATTTAAGGCTTTATTGGTTCATTATGGGGTCAAGCATAAGATTTCCCTTGCCTATCATCCTCAAACAAATGGGTAAGCTGAAGTTACAAACAGGAAGATTAAGCAAATTCTGGAGAAAACAGTGAATACAAATAGGAAGAATTGGTCTATCAAACTTGATAATGCGTTGTTGGCTTGTAGAACAGCGTCCAAAACCTTAATCGAAATGTCTCCGTATAGACTAGTTTTTGGAAAGCCATGTCATCTGTCAATAGAACTTGAACATAGAGCATATTGGGCAATAAAAAGCTGAACTTTGATTGGAAGAATTCTGGGCAGTAAAGACTCCTCCAACTTGATGAGTTAGAGGAGATTAGAAATGAAGCATATGAAAGCTCAAGGATTTATAAGGAGAGAACCAAGAGTTGGCATGATAGGCAAATTCTGGAAAGAACATTTAATCTAGGGTAGTAAGTTCTTTTATTAAACTCAAGATTGAAATTATTTCCTGAAAATCTCAGGTCAAGATGATGTGGATCTTTTGTTATCAAGAGAGTGTTACTATTTGGTACCATTGAGCTTGAAGGTAAAAATGAAAGATTGTTTAGAGTAAACGGATAAAGACTCAAGCATTTTTACCAAGGAATGAAGTTAAGCAAAGAAGCCATCACTCTGAAAGAACCTTAATAATATTTAACATGCTAAGTCTAGTTAGAGATGTTAAATTAAGTGCTTATTGGGAGGCAACCCAATATGTTTTTGTTCTTGGTGTTTATTTTGTTTTTAATAATTTGAAAATATTCTTTAGTTTTATTTTGTTTTCTATTTTTTTAGGAGTCAAAATTTCAGCACAAAAGCTTTAGGAGAACTTGCAGAAAAGCATGCCAGAAAAGAGTTTTCCAGAACTCGCTGCATCAAAAAAAATTATGATGTAGTGAGAGAATGGCTTTTCAGGATGTGCCGCATTGAGATATCACTTGCTGAATCAGATGTGAACTAGCTGCATCAAGAAAAATTATGTTCAACATAGAAATTGTGTTCCAAGATGCGTCATATCGAGAAATCATTCGCTGGATCGAGAGGAAATTTGCTGCAGTGAGACATAGAGCCTAAATTTTGAAGAACCCTTTCTCACCGCATCGAGAAAAACTCAATACAGCAAAAAAACATGGAAATATCTTTTGCTGTTGCAACATGTTACATTTAAAACTCTCTCTTCTTTGTTTTAAAACCTTTGGTTTTCAGACCAGTTAAAACCCACTTTTTGTTAACTTCCCTTGCGTTTTAAACTGTTGGAGATTAAGAAAATCAATAAGGAACTATTAACACAACTCCAAGTAAGTACTTTATCTTCAATTTCATTTTTTTTTGATGATATTGAGATACTCTATTTTGGGAAAGTTTAAAACTTTCTTTTGGGTCTGTGGTATTGGAGTTGTTTTTTTGGATTTAAAGAGACAAAAAGTTAGGGTTTTTTCTGATTAAACTTTGATTGTGGTGTTTATTTTGGTATTTTGGAAACCAAAGATAAAAAAAAATATGCCTCAAAAACATATTGCTAAGAAACCCAGGATGGAATCGTCTGGGTATGACACAGGTAAGTTTGTATTTAAGCAAGCCCAAAATCTTTTTAACGAATCGTTAAAGAAAAGGTATGGAATAAAGGAGAGAGGCGTTGAGTTTAGGATAGAAAAATACCCATTGAGTGCACAATAGATAAAACTCACAGAGTGGGTATATTACTATCGGCATCTTAAACCAGCAGCAATGACCCTTGTAAGAGAGTTTTACGCGAATGCCAAAATGACCCCAAAGAGCAGAAAAGTGAGGGTTAGGGGTGTTGATATAATTTTTAACCCTGAGGCAATCAACAGATTATTGAAAACTCCAGAGGTCTACGATAAAGTTTCTGAAATTTCTCAATCTTTGTCCATAGAGATGATGAATGATACAATATATGGGCAACAAGAGGAATGGACAAAAGTGCAAGGTGAACTAGCTTACTTTAAAACTTAGTTCCTTACAACTGAGTTAAAGGTTTGGCACCTTTTTATTTGTACTAGATTAAGTCCCACATGATAGACTTATGAGGTTAATCGGGAGTGAGCTTTTCTGTTGCTTGCACTTGCTATAAGGAAGAATATCAATGTTAGGGAATGGATTTTCCTCAATATTCGGCATTCTGTGGATAGCCTCACTGTAGGGTTATTTTTTCCCTCAATCATCACTGAGTTACTGGAGTGAAATGGGATAGATACTAAGTGTTAGAAAATTTTGCCTCCAAAAGCTCTTGTGGATGCAGGGATAATAGCAAGACTATTATCCATTGAGGGTAAGCAGCAACAATCTCAATAGCAATCTCAACAGTAACTATCCCAGCAACAGCAATCTTAGCAATAACAGCAGTCCCAGCAACAGCAGCTTGCACAATCCCAACACCAGCAATAACAATTTCAACAAATAGCAGACCAGAATCTCCACTCTCAGTTAGTTAGTGAGGCTGTTTTTTGGGAAGAAATAGAGAAGATGCAGAGAAGGCTTCTTTGCTACCAGTAACATTCTATTTGCTGTTATGAGGTCATGACTAGCATGATTTTTCAAGTTTCCAACCACTTGCAGATGGATACGGAGTGGTTCCTCACTATTTCACCCATTTCACCTTCAGACTCTGAGGATGAAGGAGATTAATTTGAGGTATCAGTAACCTTCGAAACCCATGTAGTTTTAGTATACTCAAAGTAGGAGGCGATGTGGCTCCCGCCTCCTATGTTTGTTTTACTGACTTATTACTGTTTTGCATCGAGGGCGATGCAAATATTTAAGTTTGGGAGAGCGCATTGGTTAAATGGCTGTTAGAAGAGAAACAGAAAAACATTTTTTTTGGTTTTATTTGGGTTTTGTTTGTTTTGTTTTAACTTCTCATGGTGTTGCATAATGAATTCAAATTTTAATTTATGTTTAGTGCTGTGTTGTTTTGTCTGTCTGTTAGCTTATTTTTTGTTATATGTTTTATGTTGAGCTGGTGTGTTTGAAGGTGTGTGCATGTGCTAACTGTGTAGTCCATTGTAGATATCTCATGTGTCCTTTTTTTTTTTAATATTTTGAGTTGAAAGGTGTTTTTATGGTAAGTAAGAACGCATTATTCAATACGGTAATTTTCATGTATGCCTTAGAAAAATTTTGTTGGACTTATAGTTAAGGGTAGTCAACCATACCATGCAAACTCATCTTAAACTTATTCATAAAATAAAAAAAAAGAAAAAGAAAGGGATTTAATTTACTCCTCTGTTTTGAAAGTGTCTAGTAACTGGGGGTACGTATTTTAAAGATGGGTACACTCACATAAAACAGCACTGAAGAATACAAATAAGTAAAGCACTTTAGGCTTTCTAATAAGTTAACGATCGGGGGTACGCATTTCGAAGATGGATACTTTTGCATACTGAGACCGAATTAGAGTTTAAAGAAGAGTTTGAATCTATTCATAAATAAAAAAAACAATATATATATATATATATATATATATATTGTTTATCAAAGAGTTGGGTGAGAATTTGTTCTGGAAAGTTGTATTTGACCTTGATTATAAGTCTGCTTAATAAATTCTGAGGCATTTCGTTTGTTAATCTATTTAGCTTAATGCATGGCTAATTATAAAAGAGAAACCTCTATGACTTTGGAGTCATGTATCAATGATTTGAACACTGGTTTATTTTGTTTTGGACTAGACAGAAGTTGGTTTTGCTTGAATGATTTTTTGGAGTGTTTGTTTTGTTTTTAGTTGTGCGGTTTGCTTGGGACTAGCAAATACTAAGTTTGGAGGAGTTTGATAACTTGACTTTTATTAAGTTATTTCTGCTTGGTTAATGCCATTTTCCATGTGAATTCTGGTGTGTTTTGATGTTTTTGTGAGTTTAATTATGTGTAGGTTGCAAGAGAAAATTTTGTGAAGCAAGCATGATTTTGTTTAGCTTAAAGCTGCATTGAGCCAGTTTCCCGATACAGCGGATTCTAGAAAGCTGATTTTATGATGCAACAAATTCTGGAAGTTAGTTTTCATGATGTAGCGTGATATCTCTTGATGCAGCAAAGATAGAGCTCAATACAGCAAGAGCCAGAACCCAATTTTTGAAAAATTTCTGCCCAGTTCCTGATGTAACGAGACAATTCTCGATGCATCAGCGCTAGTTGACTGATGCAGCGGAAAGAAACTTGATGCAGCGAGAATTGACGAGAATTTTCTGTTTAAGTCAAACTTTAATTTTTTTATTATAAATAGAGCGTCTAGGGCTTAGTGTGAAAGGAGGACGACTGCTAACACTCTTAGAAGAGATAGAAATGTTATACTTGGCATAGAATCCAAGAAAAACACAAGAAAAGTGAAGAGAAAGAAAGACAGAAAACCAGTTTGAAGAGACAGAACTGTGACATATTGAGTTTACTATTTTTATTAATTTTCACTAGAATCTAAATGACTATATATTCTGAATTTTTTGTGTATTTATTGAAAATCATGAGTGGCTAATTCTTTTCATACTTAGGGGCTAGAAGAAACTCTTGTGATCTATATTTGGATTGAGTTTTAGATTAATGAAGTTTTATTCATAACTCTATTTGTGTTCCTTGTACTTAAAGCTTTCTTTTTAACTGGCCACTAAATTAAATAATTTTAAATGTATATTTTCTGGACTTAGAAAAGAGAGAAAATTATATTTTCGAACTAAGGAAACACAACTTAGGAGTTAATAAATTAAAAGAAGGTTAACAACTAAGTAACCAAATTAAATTGAATCTCAATGAGTGATCAATTAAACTTGATTAAATATGAATATTAATTAAGTTTACTAATCACATAGTTTCGTTAAGGTCTCAAAAGAGGGAATGAAACGATATAAGAACTTAGGTTAATAGATTTCGGTAGGATTAATTAAGTCAGAACAGTGGACAAATATAGTGAACATGATAGGCACAGTGATGATCTTTGGTCTCTTGTCTGCTTGTACATTCATCACATAAACATCTGAAGAGTGACTGGGTAGCGAGTAGTGCGTATAATTCGCACAGAAGTTATTTGATAATCCTGCCAGGGTTAGACCTCCTAAAATGACCATGACACTGAGATCCTACTCAGTGTAGCCTTCATCACCATAATATTGCATGGACCTTGGGAGGAGGTGCTGAGAATCGATGTAATTTATGAGATAACTATTTTTGACTAGTACCTCAATTTGATTCCGCAGATCCTCGCACTGATCAGTGGTGTGGCCACTCTCCTTATAAAATTCAAAGAATCGACCCTTGGTCTTTTTAGGCACCTTTACTTTCATGGCTTGGGGATGGAGTGCCAAGAAACCTCGACTCTTTGCGTACTCGTATATTTCTGATAGAGGAGCCTTTAACGGAGTGAAATCTTGGGTAGTCAATTGCTCTACCCTCCTGAGAGGACTTCTCATCGAGGGTTGTTTCAATAGTCTATCATCCCTTAGGGGTCGGGGTAAAAACTTCTCTGACCCCTATCTCCCCTGTCTATGTCCCTTCTATCGTGCTTGAGATTCCCGTAACGAGCCCATTTTTCCTTCTGTCACACATATTGGGAATGTTCCTTCCTGTCTGAAAATGCTCGAGATTCATCTTTCATCCTTAGCATCTTCTCCCCTTCAATCTCAATTTCATCTAGTAGTTCTATCTGGGCTACTTCATATGTATCCACTGTACGTCGATAAATAGTATATCAAACCCTTTCTAGCCTCAGACCCTTTTTCAATCCTTTCAGAGCTAAAGGATGATGGTAGGCCCCTAACTTCATTACTTCCTCATGGTACCTGCGCATGAAGCTTTTCGGAGTTTCTTCTGTTCTCTGGCGTATCGACAACAAGGTGCTCAGATTTTGACTAGTGGCTACCGCTCCTTTGAATTCATTTTCGAAGAGGGTCACCAGTTGATTGAAGCTGTTAATGTTGGACAATGGTTAATTCTTGAACCAACGTCTTGCCGGTCCTTCTAAAGTCAGAAGAAAAGGGCGGCACATTTGTAGTTCAGTTAATCCCTGAATCAACATCATTTCCCTTAACATGTTAACGTGTAAGGACGGGTCAGTCTTCCTTGAGTAGGGATGTAGTTGGGGCATCTTGAACTTTTGGAGGAGGACTAAGGATAAGATTTCCTCCAAGAAAGGGGACTTGAACCTTGAAGCAGGAACCCTTTCTGTTCCTGGGTTTCTTTCTTGAGCAAGGATGTTATAAGCTCCCATCTCGTATAACATCTTCTTTACACATTCTTCCATCTCCTTTCTATTGATGGTTACTGCTGCTTCTTTCTCCCGGGCATGTTTCTCGTTGAGGTAAAATCTCATATCGATGAAAGCAAGGCTAGGCTCCACTCTTGATTGTTTCGCCCCTCTTGAATGCTCATCAATGACTTCTCTCCTGTGCACATGCCCTTTATAGATTTTGAAAAAGGTATTGATCTCTTGATGTGCGCGGGGCTCCTCCAACCTTTTAGTTGCCTTGGCCTTTCCTTTCGGCCTAGGTGTCAGTCTCTACTTAGGCACATGACCGTGTACCTCTTTGGATCCCCAAACTCTCCCTACCTGACCACTTCGGGGAGGTTGACTTTTCATCCCCTCAGAAGCTAATGGAATTCTCACTTCTCCTAGGGAAACAGGTTCCCTGACCATCTGTCTTCTGACCTCTAGAAGTTCTTTTTCCAGTACTTCAGCCCTACTGGTTATGAATCTGTCTACGTATCTACCTTCTGATCAGGGGCCTTCCCTGGTTAGGGAAATTTTTTCTCCTCCACAAGCAGTACTTTTGTTAGAGCTGGAATCTTCATCTCCTTGTCTTCTTTCTTCCATCTTAAAGTTTTTCTTTTCCTAAGTTAAAGAACTTACAGAAAAACACCTTGTCTTCTTCCTTACTTCCTCCACAAACGATGCTTCAATAGCTTTTTGTTTATTCTCACAGACGATGCCAACTATTGATGCGAGAATTGTTCGTTGACCCTCTTCACGACCAACATGGAATGACTCAACTAGTGAAGTATGAGAGTGATGTGGCTGCTATCGGACGGTGATTTTTTTCATCAAAGGGCGACTGAAAGTGTGGCTATTCTGCAAAGCTCTACCTCCTAAGCCGGTAAAAAGATAACACCTTTGGAGTAACACTGAGAGGGGTTCTCAACGGAGAAACTCCGATGCGTAAGTCAAAAAAAATGTGAAAGAAGGTGATGCCAGATCTGGCAAGCTAGAAACAGATAAAGAAAATTGAAAATGACAGATATTTATGATAAAAGATAGAAATTACCAAGAATGTGTCACCGAAGAAGAAAGTAGTTCCGACAAAATGGTGTTGCCCAAATCTCTCTCAAATACAAAGTGCCAAGGCAATCTTTTTAAGATCCGAAAATGAAAGAGTCAAAAAAAAGTCCCATTGTCGTTGAAAAATGATGCTTTATATAATGTCCCCTTGACAATAACTTGACATCGGAGAATACAAAAGATGTGATGTCTGACATAAGACAGTGTGTAGCTGAATTTCATTAATAATACTGACGCATTTGCAGGTTTGTAGGCCTAAAACTGTCCCATCACCTGAAAATGATCAGAGGATGGGACTGGTGCATTTATGGTAGGCGGCTACCTTAATAATAGGTCTGCTATCAGCAATCATTCCCATTTTTGCGTAAGGGAGCCACGTGTCCACTGGTACCCTGGTCAGAGATTGCTTACCAACTGGTTATAGAAAGAATCCTGGCCTGGAGCAATTTTTCTGAGAAACTATCTTGGTTCCCAGAAATGACGAATGTCCGTAAGCTCCAGATGTTGGATGTCTAAGACGTGCTATTGATGACTGCGAAAAACTCAAGAAGGGGTCCTTGTCTTCTTGGCATTTGAGACAGTGAAAATTCTGAGATGAAGGATACCTGAGACAGTGATCCTTCTGGGATATAAGCTGTCTAAGGCAAAGTTCAACTGGGATGATGGATTCCTTGAGCTGGGGGGTACTTGGGGCAGAGTGTACCTAGGGTGGAGATTGACTGGGATTACATCTAATTACCTGTCACGTGTTTTGCTGATGGGGCATCCACGTGTTACTACTGTATTTTCCCCAAACACCACCTATTACGAAAACCTATAGCCTTCATTGTGTCAAACAAGAAAACCTTATCAACAGAATCATACGTCTTCTCAAAATCCAATTTAATTAAAAACCCACCCAAGTAACTCCTCTTCATAAAATCCACAATCTCTGAAGCAATAACAACACTATCTAAACTCTGACGACCCTTAGTGAATGCAAAATGGTTTTCCCCTATCATTTTTGCCATCATAGGACGGATTCTATGTACCAGCACCTTAGACAAAATTTTATACACACAACCAACCATCAAAATAGGTCTGAAATCACTAAGATTTTTAAGGTATTTTTTCTTCGAAATCAAAGCAATGAATGAAGCATTAAGCCTATTTTTACTAACGCCTTCTCATAGTTGTATTTTTACCAGGGCCTTCTATTTACCAGCGCCTTCTCATAGTTGTATTGCACTTTGGTTATCGCAATACACTATAGAAGTTTCATCATCTATTTTTAATTGAACAATGAACCATTATAATCACAATACCTCCTTAATTACTTTCACCACTGCCATGTGCTTAGCTTTGGTTGTCAACAATACTACTACATATTGCAATGATATCGTCAAATTAATCGTGCAAAGTCCCCCTTTACATAGCCTTTAATCTTATTAGTCATTTGGTCTTTCAATTAATACTTCGAACAATAACTCAAGGTTCCTTTGATATATCTCAGGTTCCACTTCACAGCTTCCAAATGAGTCTTTCTTGGATTAGCCATGAATCGATTGACCAAGCTCACTGAGTGTGCCAAATCTAGTCTCATGCACCCCATGGCATACATCAAGCTTTCAACTATTGTAGAGTAAGGATTTTCATCATTTATACATCAAGCTCATCTTTCGTACTTAGAGGCTCTTATTCCTTCGGGAGTTTAAAATATGCTATCAATGGCATTTTGATCGTCTTTGCATTTTTCTTATTGAACCTTTGAGAACTTTCTTCAAATACTTCTCTTGTGAGAGAGTTACTAATCCTTAACTGTTGCCTATAATGACCTTAATCCCTAGTATCCTCCTTGCATTCCCAAGATCTATCATAAACTCTATAAACTTATTTGAGTTTTCATCTTGAGTACTCTCTCTTTGCTTTTACTTGTCAATAACATATCATAGACACATATCATCTAAGATCAGTAAAAAATTAAATCATTATCATAATGAATGCATCATATATGAGTTTAATTAAAATTTTAAAATTAACAAAAATAATAAATATAATTGTAATAAAAGATTTTAAAAAATATTAGCTCAATTAAATTATCATGTTAATAATATTATATGTGTAAAGTTTTTTTTTTATTACTTGCATAATTTAATTAATTCATTTTTATTCTCTCAAGAAAATAAATATTTTTCATTAATTTAACTCCTTTGCTGCAATCATACTATTTTATTTATATAAATTCTATGGTAAATTTTGCTATTCAAGATTTTTATGATAATCATAAAACATGAGTTCTTATAATTGAATTTTCTTAGTTAAGCTTCCCATATTTTATATATATTATATCTAGTATAATTTTTATTTGTAGTATTATTTTGACTACATTATGAAAAAAAATTAATATATACTTTTAGGATTAAATTGAATTTGACTGAAAAATAATTGATAAATTTTTCGGATATGGGATTCAATTTGAACACGCACGAAGTGTTTTCTTTCGTATTAGTCACTACAAGTGTTTTTCTTTTTCTTTTTTCTTTTTTTTTTAATTTTTTTAATCTCTTCGAAAGTAGTTCGAAGAATTGACCCGGTAAGATGCTTTTAATTTTTTATTTTCTCGAAAACAGCTTGACAAGCCTTTTAGGATTATATGGGTTTGGCAGATGCAGATCGATTTCAAATTAAGTATATATTTTGATAAATTACGTTATCAATAATAGTAAATAGTAATAATAATAACGATATTATAATGTATTATTATTAGAGAAGAAAAAAGTTAAATATATAATAATAATATAACACTTGAACATTAATTTGTATAAATAGAGTGTGTATTATTATTATTATTATTATTATTATTATTACTTTAAGGTAATATTTATTTTTTATTTTTTGTCCGAAATTTAAATATGAATTTAATTGAATTTGCAAACTGAACGACATATTTATTTTTCTCACAAAATCAAAATATAAGTGTTAAACTATTTGATTTTATAAAATAATATTTTAACTTATATACCTTTTTAAAGTATTACATAAATTTAGACTTATAATTTATATAAAAAAATATGAATTTTTTTTTGTTATAATATATGAATTATTTATTATTGTAAAATTTTACTTAAATTTTTAATTTTTAAGCTAAAATTAATGTTCTAGCATTTTACTATTAAAAAACACACTATTTAAACAACGAATTAAAAATATAAGTTTTAATATTTTAAAGGTTACCTTTTTAGATATTAATTATTAAATAATATTTATAAAAGTAAATGTCTTGCAGTATTTTTAAAAAAAGAAGTAATTTTAATTCTTTCGCACGATTGTTGTTTAGTAGATTTTCAATACCCCTAATTTTAGGCTTAATTATACAATATTATTTTAATTTCTTAAAATTATTCACTTTCCTCCTTGACGTCATCAACGACAAATATTGGTTAACGTGTACTGGCCAAGCATAGACAATAGACATGCCAGATTTATTGGCCCAAAAAGTAAAAAGCATAGTAACATACTAAAAAAAAGTATTAGGAAATAATTGCATTAATTTTTTTATTTTAAGTAGAATTTAGTTAAGAAGATTTTTATATTTGATAAATTATATTTTTAATATATTAAAATTTATCTTTAATTAATATATTAATATTAAAATTTTAATAATTGGATTAAAAATGCTTATAAACAAAATTATTTTATGTATTATTCTATAAATTTTAACAATACAAAAAATTTTGTTTAAAATAGTATTTTATATATATGTGTGTGTGTGAGTAATGGCAAATAAAAATATATATGTTAAAAATAATAAACTATTAAAATAGAGACGAAAAATTTTTAAAGCATAAAAAGTGATCTATTACTAACTATAAATTAATACTATTGAAATTACAAAATTCGTGGAATTGTTATATTTTTGAAAAACTAATTTGCTATATCTTTGGAGAACATCTCGTAAGGATAGCCTTTTATATAAAACATAAATATCATGCTGCTGCTGTTGGTGTGAAGATTTAAATCAGAGACTTATAATTTATGATTTTATTATAAATATCACTTAAGTTATTATAAATTTTTGATTTATCAATGATATTATCTGACATCCAAGTTTTGGATGAAAAAAAAGACCCATAATAAGTTTAAAAAAACCTTCTTAAGTTTTAACATGACGTCCCTCAAAAGAATAATAAATTCTTTTTGCAACCTCGAGATCCAAATGTTGGTGTATTTACGAAATTTCACGTTAACAAATATTTTAAATCTTTTCAGAAAAAAAAAAAAAATAGTCTCAACGATTTCTCTTTAATATATATAATTATGCTATAATTGCTAGAAATTTATCTTCGCTTTTGTTATAAAGTTTTGTTTTAATAAATATTATGGATAAAAATATGTATTTTATTTTATTAAAATAAAAAATATAAATTAATTTTTCTCTTATTGATACACATACATCTGCAAGCGTGCACACATACACACATATACACATATTACATATATATACATATATAGTAAGATGGGCATTTTTCTTTTTCGGATAGCAGGGACCATTCAATGGAGTCAGTTACTGCATTTAAGTACTAGTTTTGTAGGCATTTTTATTTTTCGGATAGCAGGGACCATTCAGTGGAGTCAGTTATTGCAATGAAGTACTAGTTTTGTAGATTAGTTTTATATCGTTATCGTAGGTTGCAAGTACTGATTAATTGCCAGAAGAATTTTTTTTTTTAATAATTTAAAATATTTAAATTTTATGTTAATTGATTAATTTTATTTAATTAATTTTTAAAAAAATATTAACTGAGTATATAATTATTTAAATATTTTATTTAAATTATAAATAATTAATTAAAATTAAATATAAAATATATGTTTAAATTATATTTTTTAAACTTAATTCATCAGTATCAAATTACATTATATTATAACTAAAACATTAAAAAAGAAAAAAAAAAAAGTCTTATTTGGTCACTTCTTCTATGTCCACTTATTTTACTTTTCTGAATTTAATTATAAATAACGATAAGAATAGAATTTTTAATACAAATTAATATGATAATGTTATATGATTGTTACTGCATATTTATATTTTTGAAAACGTAAGTCAAAATGCAGGAAGTAGAAATATAAATTATAAAAGATATACGACAATTATACATAATATTACTATATTTATATATTTATTTATATTATTTAATTATTTTTTTATTTATTAATATTGGTCAAAATTAGGATTTTATTATTTTAGGAAGTCCTTTATTTACTAATTTAGATTGCTGTATTTGATTGATTGATTAAAGTTTTATTTTATTTTATTTACGTAACAATTCTTCTCCTTATTTGAGTTAATTTAGGGAAATAAATATATTTTATCATAAATAAAGAATAATATTTTTATTTTAATAATCTTATAATCAATAAAAAAAATTATATTTTTTTAAAAAAATTTCTAAAATTTGAATTTTGTACTTTTGACTTCTAGTTATAATTTTTTTTTAATTTTAATGTGAATCCGTTATAATTGGATAGAATAATCATGATAAATGTGGATTCAAATTCAAATAGTAAACGTCAATAACAATTGGAAGAAAGAGTTGGTACCAATGGTACCATGTTATATCCACTAAGTGAAGTCAACGAACAAAAAGATTTGGAGACTGTATCATTGTCTTCTACATATTTAAGTAGTGCTCCTTCACCGACCTATCTAAGATCGAAATGGGATTCCATTTTCAACTACTAATGTTAGTATTTTCAAAATATTTTAGGTGTGATAATAATTATATTAATTTTCAACTAACTAGCTAAGATGCATATCGGCCTATCCAACAATCTTAACTCTGTTCATATTTTAGGTGAAGTTTTAGGTATGCATAAGTTTATTTAGTAAGATATGTTAGGTCAAGTATTTTTTGGTGTGTATAATTTTATTTTCTTCTAAAATAAATATAAATTTATCAGAATAGTATCATAGTGATATGTATCTAAATTTTTCTAATAAACTCCTAATTATAATATAAATATCAGTAAATATACAAATTTAAGTGACGAAGCCATAAAATCTATTCAATGGAGGCTATTGATAATGATAAAAAGAATAGTATAGTAAAATAAATTCAAATAAGTGCTTTCGCATGATTATCGATACAAATTCATCCTCAAAGAAGAACCTTGTTAAAGAAGAATGTTAAAAAAATTCTTAGTTTTATGGACATAAAAATTAGTGTGGTCAAACATTAATTTGGTAGATGGAAGAGTGTGAAAATTTTGGTTATAATTCATAACTTTGACTTATTTGTTTATATTATTATTCCGTTTAGACCTAATAATGCAATTGAATTGTTTTGGTAAATAATCAACGTCAAACTCCAACCCAAATTCATGAAACACATGGCTCCACTACCCCCGAAAATATTTATTCCTCAATGGGAATGCTTTGGTTTATAATTGTTGACTTTGATTGATAAGTTAATCTTTATGATTGCATTTAGACCTAATAATGAAATAAATTCTTTTGGTAAATAAGTTGATAAGTTAGAAAGCAAAATTAGATATCGTTTTAACGTACATTTGAACTCATGAAAGAAGAAGATTCTCAAATAAAGATTGATCGAATAATTGAAAGACTAACAAAATAAAAATAAAAATATTAAATCTTATTAAAAAATAAACCAAATAAAAATCTTCCTTAAACAAATAAATTAAATAAAACTCAACTAAAATATCTTAATTTTATTTTACCTCTATTTTCTATTCATCCTTAGAGATAGCAAACAGGTTAGCATGGCCCAGCACGACCTACGAAAATAAGGTTCTTATATGTTGATGCGTTGGGTCGGGCCGGGTTTGATAAAAAAATAAATATCCGACATGACTCATGAAGCAAGTACAATCCATAAGGTTTATGTTGTGTCGGGCCGATGGGTCGAGCTTGCGGCCAGACCAATAGACCAATAGACGACTGCCTATACTACGCCATAATCAACATTAATTGCGTATCTCCACTAGAATGGTTTCAAACAATAAAATTTAGATTTTAACAACATAGTACCTGGCCTTGGGCCTGATTTTTCTAAGCTTACTTGGGGTCGAGTTCTGGGATACAACTAGGCAGCCCAAAGTAATATGAGTCCAAGAAAATTGTAGTTTATTTGGATGTACAAAAATTTATTCAAATTATTTTTGAGTGTACAAAAAATAAAATATGGTAGTTAATTGATTTTAATAGAAGTTTCATTCATTTCCAAGTGATTTAGTTGACTATTCTATTATTCTTGTTTTTATTTTTTTTGCTTACTTTTATTATGACTATTATTCTTATTAGGCTAAGCATACAAGCTTAAAGTTATTTAACTTTCTATGCTTTGTTCTTAGTAGTTGGTCAAATAATAAATAAATTATTTTTTAAAATAAATTATTTTTTATTTGAAAGAAAATTAACCTAACACTTGATTTAATGTAATAACCCAGCTTTTTTCCACATATTACAAAGTCTTTTGAAGGTAACTAACTTAACCTTCCTGTAATATTATGCTGAAGCCCGTAATTGATAAAACTGTCAAAATGGATCAAGTTCAATGGATTGACTAACTCACAAAATAAATGGGTTAGGATTAAAAATTTTTGGCCCGCAAATTAAACGAATTGATCTGATTAATCTGCAGATAGAAGGGTTTAAACTCGGTTAACCCACGAGCTTACCTGGCCTATTTATAATATTTATTAAAAAAATTTAAAATATATTTAAATTAACTTTTATTTTTAAAAATATTATTATTGTATATTTAATTTAATTTTTTTAATTAAATATTGTTACATATTTAAATTAAATATTTTTATTGTATTTTTTGTTATATATATTAATTAAATATTTAAAAATATTTTTTTTAAATTAAATATTTATTATATATTATGTTGGGGAATCTTAGCGCAACCCGGCCCATAGGCCCAAGCCCACCTCCACGACTATATCCAAGCCCGCTGGACCCGCAGCTTACTACCTGATGGATTTCTTGACACAACGACTCTCCTGGAGACCGACTACGTCATCAGGGAGACAATGACTTCTATGGTCTCTTACCCGAGTCCACTACCCTAAAGACTCCCGACTATCCACGGACCAACCTATGTTCGGACTCGGAGGACCCGATGACATATCTCTTACATTCGGAAGACCAAACCGACGTACTCCCAACTGAGCAGAAGTCCACGGGCACTCGGGGTGTATATAAATCCCATGCGCCACATGCTGGCGACTTCAGGATGCTCACCCACTGTGCGAAGGGCTCCCGAGAACCAGGGAATTTTATTCTCGGGGTGGGTTCGAAGCTGCGTTCGGGGGCATGGATGCTCGGACACTCGGGGGTTACGTGCCAGGTAACAATATTATAATTTCCCATGTTTGTTGACTTTTGCAGCAAGTTGTTCTGAACACACCAACCACATGGCTATGCGTGTCCCAAAATGCGAACTCCTAGGCTTCCATTATGCGATATCCAGAAATCAAGGATAGTGAAGATCCTCTAGTTTTTCACTCATCCCGAGGGATTTTGCACAGACTTTGGGCGGGAGCGTCACAGAAACTCCACAAAAAAGGGTAAAAAGGTTTATTTTGGACTTGGGTACATAACTGCACACGATTATTCTTTTCTCTAGGGAGCTTTTAAGGAGAAAAAGAGAGAGAACACACACAGAGAGGATATTCCTCTCACGTTCTCTCTAATAGAACCTTCTGTTTTCAGCCTGCATGCAAATTTTTTACACACACGAAGTAAAACCCTTACTAACTTAAGCATCGGAGAGTTTTCGTCGGGAAACCGGCTTTACTCCTAAGGTGTTTTTTTGTGTTTTACAACCTCAAGTTCAAGGACAAGAAGAAGAGAAAATCTACTAGTGTAAAAAAAGTCGTCATGATTTTATCTTGCATCAACAGTACACATGATTTTTCCTTCTAATTATATAACCAATTAAAAGGATGAATTGGTGTCTCAAATCATCTAATCATAAAGAAAAATAATACACTAATAATATACCTCAAATAAAAAGACGGAGTTTTTCTCTACAGAAAAAAAAAAACGTACGTATTTTAGGATTAAATACCATACATCATCAAGATGAAAATCTGGAAAAATGGAAAAAGAAAGATCCCTCATATTATTAATTATGATTATGAATTGATTTCTTCTGTTGATCTTATTGAGATCTTTTCTGTTTTACAGACGGAGATCTTTTGGATATTAGTGACACTAAGAAAAAAGAATCTTATATATGTAGTGCTAATTAAAATCTTGTAGTTTATTTACAAAGTCATATATGTAAGACTAATGTTCGTAAAATATGGTCAACACGAATAATTCAGAAGACAGACCCAAAACCTCGCATCATTTTGATAAAATGTTTCAATATTGTAGGCAATATGAACAATTCGGAACCAACAATGTGAACTGTGAAGGCTCTTCAATACTGAAAATGGTGCTACAATTTACTAAAAGTCGTAGATTTTTGACCTGTTTTATAATTGGCGGTAGTACAAAAATGGATCCAGTCTTTAATGAGGCCCCCTCAACCCTGACCATGCTTGTGCAGCTCACATGTCTGCATGTGGGTCTCCCAAATGCTGATATTCTCAATTCCACATGATGGTGATGAAAATATTAAGCTTTAAAAAAAAAAAGAAGAAAGAAAGAAAAATCATTTGGTGGTAAGCCCAAAGAAACCTAAAGAAAAAAGTTTAATGGGAAGGTGCGTTGTATTGTATTACAATCACAACATACCATGTGACTTGATTTTGACCCATCTACATGCATGTTATGTTTGACCAATCAAATCTCTATACTTGATTGATTAACTGATTAGCTATTAATCATCATATTCATATGGTGAAATGCAAATCCGGTATTTCCAAAAAGAAAAGCCCATTTGCATTTGCCTTTTTCACTCACAGTCAAAGTTAAATTTCATGGTTTTCTGTTTTTTTTGTATAATAATCGCTTGGTTTTTACCACACATTGGGCATCATGCGGTATGATCTTCTGTCCTCATTAAGAAGCACACGTAGAGTACATAGTGAGTTCATACAATTTCCAAATTTATTTAAACTGTAACTCCAAATATTCTACCTATTATATTAACAATGATTTATGATGTGGCAAAGATCGAGTTTCGAAACAAATCAATAGAGCTGCAATTTTTAGTAATGAATTACGTAAATTAATGCGAGTAGATAGATATCCATTTAATGGGTGAAATTGATTCGTATTCGCAAGAATTTATGCAATTAATTCACTGTGTGAACTATATAATTTCAGTGGTTGCTTGATAGTTGCTATCTCTCTTGTATTATAGTTGTAGACGTGTGAAAATAGTTTTGGATTTGTAAGAATTTTGACCAGTCAAATATCCAGATTCAATAAGTAGCAAATATAAAAATAATTTATTTTCCTGTTCAAAGATATTTAATTAATTAATTTTATTTTCAGCTGCGAACAAATTTTGGAAATATGTACTTCATATTCCTGTAAAATACCTAACCTTCAAGCATCTTGAGCCACCGATGTTAATCGACACTGCTAAGTAGATGAATTCAAGCATTACGAATCCCGTAAATTGAACTTGAATCCTGCGCGTTGTCCGATGCCTTAACTAAGAAGCTTTACAATTACAAATGGATTTAATTTAATTTCCGAAGTTTGTGGTGTGATGACTTCATGCTGATTGCTGAGTGTCTCTGTCTGACATATTAATTTAATATAGTTATAATTAATTTAATAAAAATTTCAGGGATGATATAACGGTCAGGGACGAATTTATACGAATTTTGTGTATTTAATTTTTATCTTTATTTTTTTATTAAAATATAAGTAAATTTGATTAAAAATTTTATTTTATATTTGATATTATTACGTATGATTTATATATATATATATATATTATATTTAAAATAATTATCAGATTATTTATTTAGATTTATTTATAAAAAATTACACTAATTTTATATATGATTAAATATTTTGATAATAATTAAATGTAAGAATTTTTTTATATATAAAATAATAATAATAATTTAATAGGATATGTCTCCAACGAACTAGTTTAAATTCCCAAGCATTCATTCAGATTGTCGACATAAGAGGCTAAAATCCCATTAACTTTGTGGGTATCAATCAATTAACTTGCAATTAATTTGAAATTTGGTATTGCAAGGTATTATTATTTCTAGTTAATTTCTAGAGTAGGAGGATTTGTTTGTCCGTTGTTAATATGCATACGCCACAGCATTTTACAAACCACCACACCAAGGGAAAACCAAAACCCAAAAAAGAATCCAAGGCTCGGGTAGATGATGTAATTTAAAACATATTGAATTCGTGCCTTCACAACAAATTAGTACGAGTCATGATAAAGTAATTTATCCTACCTTCAACGCTAATAATATGCATGCTCAGTATTGTCAAAGGAGAAAGTGGGGGAAGCACAAGGTCTAATCTTCACTAAAGAAAGTGGCAAGTAGAATATTATAGTAATTATATATATTGATTAATTATAAATTTATAACACATTCAATGATGACAATTAAAGTGGTTTTGCTACTGGTCACCATGCATGCTAATGCTACCGATTTTGTCAATTTCGAATGATAAGTAAATTGATTATGGTTGACTAGGTAATTAGACTTGGATAGGGCAGGCAGTGTAAGAAAGATTGAGATGGTTTCACCAAAAGGGAAAAACATTTGAATTATTAAAGCAGCACTGTCGTACGTAGAACAATGGGCACGATCCTTATCACAAGAACCAGCTAACAACTGTCACATGACTACTGACGTCTTCTTCTCTCTCGACAATATTCCGTGTCAGAGAGAAAGTGAAAGAGCTTTAAAAGCGACTGCATAATGTGCACCGTACGATAGCAATGTCTCCAAATTAATTGATGGTTCTCGAGGGGTAGTTGGCCAGGAGAAGGCTGACGAATCGGCCCCCGGAGGTAGTTATTAACTCAATTAATATACCGTAAAATTGAGTACATGAATTCTTCATAGAAAAGACCCAATGTATCAAACAGTAACAGAATATATATAGAACATTCAAGTCTCTTATAATAAGTCAAAATAAAGACAGGATTTCCTTTAATTTTCTTAAGGTTAAGGTAAATAAATACCAACAGCTAACTACCCTAGCCGGCTAGCTAAAACTAAGCTAAGCTAAACTAAGCTAGTTATCCAGTATAGATTATGTCACAATAAACCACTCTATATATACAAGAAGCCCCGCTTCAAGCCCAGAGAAACTTTTCTCTATCACATCTCTCGCTCAATTACTCAGTCTCTTTCTCTCTTTCACACACACTGGCATACGCCAACGACAGACATAGAAGTTCATCATTGTTGGTGCTGGCTCTATCTTTTTGCAATCCAAGGTTCTAATTACATGGATGAGAAGTGGAAGCTATCCAAGAAGGATAGTTCAAGTATCCATGCTTCTAGTTCTAAGTCTTCTTTCACCAAGAGTTTTTCAACAAAAAGTTGTTCTTCAAAGTCCCCTCTCTTGCAGAAGAGTTCTTCTACTAAATGTCCTCTTCCTCGGAGTTTTTCGCAGAAGGGTTCTTCCATTTCCCGAAAATGTAGTAGCTTGGCGAAAGAACAGAAGGTAAGATTTTATATTATGAGGCGCTGCGTTGCCATGCTCGTCTGCTGGCATAAGCATGGCGATTCTTGAAGATAAAGAGACCAAGAAGCGTTTCTACATGGATCGAAGACTAAAGAGGGGATCCCCTTGGTTTCTTTTTTATTTTTGCTCCTTTTCTTCAACAAGATGGATATCCTGGGGTTCTTTGATCAAACTTCTACATTTTCCGTCGTCCCATCAAAAGGAGATTCATATATTCCACAATGCTTCCCTCGATAGTTTTCCTTCTACTCTAGATTCAGGTGTAATTAAAATTTAATTGAGGAGAGAGCAGTAAAAGTTTTACTCATTGTAAGTAGAGATTATATCAACAAATAGATTTCAATCCAAATCAGTCTTAATTTATGAACTAGTAACATTTTAATTTATTAATGTTGATTTGGGATTATTATTATCATTAGTTATTTTCTGATTTTTCATATGATCAGATTCAGATCTTCACACCAGCAACCCTTTTCAAAATTTGATTCCTTCTTTTGCGTGGCTTTAATGGTTACTACTTAATATATGTCGTCATCTCTTTTTTACCACTTCGGCATACTTCTTTCTGTCTAGATGAAAGAGAGATTCCCTTGTGCCGTTGGGTTTACCATTATAATAATAAGGCATTATTAGAGATTGGATCGGCATTGGGAATGCAAGTTACCTTTCCTCCTATGTGAAAATAATTAAGAGCTGGTGCAACTGCAATATCGATCGAGTTGAGAGATTCAATAAAAAACTTCTAGATAGAAAACCTTACTTTGATCGATTTCTAAGTAGGGATCTATCTGGCTTCTTCTACATACATCTCTATCTCAAAGTTATCTCAATGTAATATCTCATTTTGCCCAAGTCAGCACGGACAAAAAAAAAAAAAAATTCATGGGTGAAATCCATCATGCTATAGATTTCATTTCACTTCGTTTATTAAATAATAATTTTAAATCTTTCAAATCCTATTCAACAGGCTGTAGATGGTGAATAAATAGATGATTTGGATAGCAAAGCCAAAGCGTATATTCGATTTAAAATTCGTGGGTAAAATACAAGAAGCAATACTCCAAACTTCCACTTGCCCTACTTGGTCTATGATCAATAATGTATTCTCCGCAGTTACCATTACCATTACCAATTCCAGATAGCCTTTCCCCAGCCCATTCGGCATTGCAGCAAAAATAAATCTCATACTGCCATCATCATCATAGCAACTTCTTTGAAATTTTAAAATAATTGGCCGAGTTGGATGGGCATTTGATTATTTTCTTATAGTATATATAAAAGAAAAAGAATTTAAAAATCATTTTTTTTTTAAATGAAAAAACAAAACTTTTTTTTAACTTTTAATTTTTTTTGTCATTGTGTAACTTTTTCATGAATAATAGCAAATTCATATGTTGAGGTTTAACTATTTTTTTCATATTATCTTTTTTGCATTCTTATTTTATAATTATTAATAATAAATTTATTTTTTATTTAATAAAACTTTCAATCAAAAGGAGAATCTGTTTCTTCATCATTTTATCAATGTTGTCACTGATTCTTGGTATTAGGCAACTAGCTAAATGAATAGTTTGACATAATAAAATTTTGCACTGAATGAACCTAAAGATATTGTTTAGGTTGGAAGCAACTGATTGATTATGAGTAAATGTTATACATCTTAAATATGTATCTCTAATTTGATATTCCAATAATATGTTATTCATCAATTAAATGATGTATTTCTATAAAATACAAAATTATTTAATATACTATTTTATCACTCGATGAATGTTACATTATTTAAGAATCATATTTAAGATATAAATTTGAAATGATTAACATTACTCATTAACTATATATATTATCTAATATCAACTGATTGACAATGTGAATTTGATAATTAATTTAATATAAGTAAAGTTTGGGTAAAGCACGGACACATTTAGTAGATAATCAGCTCCACCTCCGCTGTTATTGTTAGATTTACACTGTGGTGATGAGCTAGTTTTGTTGGAATTTTACAATTCTCACATATTCACCGAGATCTCGCATATACGAATATAGAATACAATTATGTGTTAGAATGCGTACCTCTTTTGGCCATTCAATGCAGCGTTTTGATGCAATTTGCAGCGTTTCAAAGGTTAAGTCTTCCTCTCTATTCTCTAACTTTATGACA
>JAVXUL010000008.1:10340656-10351370 GCA_035590515.1 Trichilia minutiflora | reverse complement strand
AAGTCAGGTCAATTGCCTGACTCACCGATGCCTCCCTTTCAGCCTCAAGTGCTTCCACCCCGACCCGGAGTCTCTCAGGCTTTCTAGCTAGCTGCATCCTCAGAATCTCCGTCTCAAAGTGCTGTAACTCGACCCGAGACTTCAGATTTATGATCTCGAGACTGTATCCCGATTGAATAAACTCAAAGTCAGTCAGCTTATGCTCGAGTTTCTCCTTGTCTTTCAGCCACTCAGCCTCATTGGCTTCCTACTGGGACCTCTTAGTGGCCAGATCCGCCTCCACCTTCCCCTGTTGCTGCAAAGCAAAATCGCACTCCTTCTGGAGCTTCTTTATTTTGCTCATCTCATCCTTCTGAGCATTTATTTCCTGCTTCAACTAAAAGTAGGATTGCAATTGGGAACAAGTATTAGCAATTGAAATCCACAAGCCAAAGTATTATACTTACTCTCAGACCCCATCTATACATGGTGTCCAGGGCTTCTACATCCATATCTTCGCCTAACTTGTCGACAACGGATGGGGATATACTCCGTCCGATATCATTTATTAGGCTGAGAAGATGAGCAAAATATTTTCATTTCCAGTCCGGAATGTCACCCATCATCAACTTAACAATTTCAACGCCCCGTAGAAGTCGCCAGTATCAGCTTTTGTAGGGTCTGATCCCTTGAGCTTTAGTTGTTTGGTAGCTGGGGCTGTCAAAGGATCCTCCTAGGGCCTCTTCTGCCCCTTGCCCAATGGTGGCTTCTCTATCATAACCTCTTTGCCCTTGTTCACAGCCACTATGGACACGGACTTAGAGTCGAAGTCTGAGGACCCCTGGTTCCTCCTCCTAGTTATTAACTCCCCCCGATCCTGTTGCTTTTCGGAGGAAGGAGTTTGCTATGGGATAGTGCCAGTGGAAGTCTCGACTGGTTTCTTTTTGGCCAGTTTGCTGAGGGAGGCCAGGGCTAACGGTTTTCCTGAAGACATTTTGGACTCTACAAGAAGAACATTTGAGAAGTCAGATACACATGCAGTTAAATATGTATATGTGCATTACAAGCTCAGGCATTCAAAAAGGAGTTATACTCTGGGCATAATGTTTCTTGGTCAAGTATACAACGTCTCTAGTCGGGCAGGTTCTTATTAGGCCCGAAGCAAGTAAGTGCATATCCGAAAGCAGCAGCTTTTGGTCTGGGGACTGCTCCCTAGCCTGCTTAATAACTTTTAGGCTACGGGGGCTCAGGTCTGACTCCCTTAATCAAAATAAAGGCTCCCTGAAGGCGTCCAGGATAGGCTGGTGCAATTCGGAGTTCTAGTCTTCATTACTTGTGGGGTTTCCCTTTATGGGATTGGATTTTCGGGGCCTTGATTGCAAGAATACCCACCCGGAGTTCTTTTTGGGGTTCTTCTTGAGCACAAACATGTGCTCTATTTCCTCCATAAGGGACAGGAAGTCGAATATCCACCCCTACAGTACGTATAACCCTACCAATGTCCTCTAACTGTTCAGGTTCAACTGGTAGAAGGCTATTTTCATACGGGACAGGAGCATGTAGAAATATGGCTGCAGAGGCAACCTGACCCCCAAATGGAACAACTCCTCGTTGAAGGCTACTTTGCCCTCAGGAGGAGCACTAGGCATCTTGTTAGCCCCGGGAGCAGGGAGCTATATGTCCTCAGGAATGTCAAATAAGGCCGTGTAGGCCTCTAAGTTGATCTCAATGATTGACGAATCGAATCAATCTTGTTCGTAGGGAAACCGCGTCTTAGAAATTGGCTCGAGACTGGTTACTAATTCCATGCCCGCTTCTACATTGTCTCCCCGTTTAACAGCCTCGGGTTAGTTCGACGAGCTAGAAACAGAAGCTATTTCTATTCATGGAAACAAAAAAAGGATCAGAGGGCTATTTCGGGATCATGGACAACTTATGACATTTACCTACTCGGCCTCTATTAGGCCTTCTACCCTAATTGTCTCCTACTTCATCTAAACATGCATCCCTACAGGTTATTCATCAAACAAAAATGTAACCGTGCATTTAAAAAGGAAGGGGAGAAAATACTTACCAGATAGGTGTGAAAAAGGGGAGAAAATACTTACCAGATAGGTGTACCGGAAGTGCTTGAGGATGCAGAGAATTGATGAAGTTACTCTCAGTGTTCGGTGCTTGAATACTTTTGCTTGTGAGTGCAAATAGAGAAGAAGAAAAATGTTCACCAAAGAAAGAAGGAGTATTTATAGACGAGCCAAGGAAACCCCGATCGTAGATTTCAATTCAACGCGCGGGAAAGTGCCACATCATCCAAATGCAGAACGTCATAAGTCAATTTCTTTTTGAAATTTAAATGAAGTGAGACCCGTCCTAGCAGCTAATGATGACGGCCCGATTATTGCGACTTCTCATATTGGTCTGGTAATGGGGGAGTGACACGTATACAGACGATTGCATTCCTAAAGAAGTAACCAGAACGTGAATGACAGTCGAGCGGGAGCTGGATAGTTTTCAGTTAAACCCTATTTAATTAAAAACTGGGGGGCTTAGTGTTGGGGTATTTTATTGAAGCCTAGCTCACAGGCCCAGGCCTATCTCCATGTCTTTATCTAGGCCCGTTGAGTATGCACCTCAACCCTAGATGGACTCCTCGACATGACGTCTTCCCGAGAAGTTGGTTACATCATCGGGGAGATGGCCAAAATACCTCGGGCATTTTTTCCGAATCTACTGCTCAGAGGACTTCCAACAATTCATCCACGGCCAACTCATACTCGGACTCAAGGTCTGCAACGACCAGCCTTTTGGACTCGAGAGGTCGGACCGGTATGTTCTTTTCAACAAAACAGGGACTTGTGGGCACTCGTGGTGTATATGTATCCCCGATGCTACAGTCTGGTGTCTTCGAAACTGTCACCCGCTGTGTAAGGGCCTCCCGAGAACCAGGAGATTTCATTCTCGGGAGAGCTGAAAGCTTCACTCGAAGGTACAGACACTCAGACACTCGGGGATGACGTGACAGGTAACAGTATCACGATTTCCCATATTCATTGACTTTTACAGCAAGTTGCTCTGGGTGCACCAATCACGTGGCAACACGTGTCCAAAAGTACAAACTCTTAGGCTTCCAATATACAACATCCAGAAATCGAGGAAGGGGGAGATTCTATGATTTTTCACTCATCCCAAGAGATTTTTCACAGACTTTGGGCAGGAATTTTATAGGGATTTCACATAAAGAGTAAAAAAGGTTTTTTTTAAACATACTCTCTAATATTCATAACACACATACAGAATATTCCATCTTTTTTCTCTGAAACTTTTATGTTCCTAACTTGCATGTACACCTCTCTCACACACTAAGTAAAGCCCTCACTAACTTAAGCATCGAAAGGTTTTCACCGAAAAATCGGCTTTATCCATGAGGTGTTCTATGTTTTACAATCTCGAAGCTCAGGAATAAGAAACAGAAATCTGCTGGTGTACGGAGTTGAGAACGAAGCCGACTTCTTGCATCAACATAAAGTATTAAAATTAAATTAAAATTATTTTTTTTAAAATTTAATTATTTTTATTTAAAAATTTATATAATAAAAACTAAGAACTTAAATAATAAAAATAAAAAATTTATATGATAAAAATATATATTTTTATTTTTAATTATGAAAATTTTATTATTTTTTTAAATTATAAATTTTTTTATCATAAATATTTTAATTAAAATAATAAATAATATTTTAAAAAAATTATAAAAAAATATTTATCATAAATTTTAAAAAAATTTAAACATCACTTCGAAAATTATAAGAGACTAGCTGTCATTCCCAAAGATTTAAAAGGTGCGTTATTACAATCACAACATACCATGGGACTTCATTTTGACCCGGCTACATGTTATCCTTGACCAATCAAATCTCGGTACATGATTGTTTAATTGATTGGTTCTTGATCATCACGTTCATATGGTGAAACGCGAGTCCTGTTACCATTTCATTTGGGATTTGCCTTTCTCATTCACATCCATATTTAAATTTTATGGTTTTGTTAAGTATGTTAATGGATTGCATTTTACGCATTACGTATCATGTGTTATGATCTTGAAGCCTAATTAAGATGTATATATATTTTTTTAAGATCTAAAAATCTAATTTTATCTATTTAATATATAGTATTTAATCAAATAATAGATTAAATATATTATTTTATATGATATTTAATTTATTTAAAAATCATTTAAAAATATAAAAACGACTTGATAAAACTCAAATCTTTAACCCTTATAATTTTAATAAGATTTATTTTTTAATATTCCAATATAAAATTGATGTTAAATAGTCATTTAACTTACCTTATCACAATGATACACTCTAATAGTGATACATGTAGAGTTTCCAGTGAGTTCTTACCATTTGTAGCTTTATTTAAACTGTAATTTCAAATATTCTACATATTATAATAACAATGATTCGAACATATCAATAGAGCTACAATTTTTAGTAACGAATGAGGAAAACTAACGCAAGTAAATAGAAATTCATTTAGTGTGTGAAATTGATTTGTATTCGTCAGCATTCATACCATTAATTGTAGCTAGCAATAATTGACCGAAACTGTTGGCCGTACTTGCGACCACTATGTGAACTATATAATTTCAGTGGCTGCTTGCTAATTGCTCTCTCTCTTGTGTCGTAGTTGTAGGGTGTGAACCGTGAAAATTGTTGGGATTTGTAAGAATTTTGACCTGTCAAATACCTTTCTTCATTAAGTAAAACAAAATAATATATATATATATATAAAATTTATTTTCCTGTTCAAAGATACTTATTTAATTATTATAAATAATTTATTTTTCTGTTCAAAGATATTTATTTAATTATTTTATCTTCAGCTATACTTCATATATCTGTGAAATACCTAACCTTCCAGCATCTTCAACTACCGATGTTAATTAACACTGCTAGGTAGATGAATTAAAGCATTACGAATCTCGTAAATTGAACATGAATCCTGTGGGTTGCCTTATGCCTTAACTAAGAAGCTTTTACAAATGTACGTAATTTAATTTCTGAACTTTGTGACTTGATTGTGATTGCTGAGTGTCTCTGTCTGATATATCTAAAATTTATTTAACCGGATCATGTGCCTCGGACGGGCCAGTCTAAATTCTCAGGCATTCATTCGGGCGTTTACATAAGAGGTTACAATCCCATTAACTATGGTCAATCAATTAACTTGCAATTAATTTGAAATTTGGGATTACAAGGTATAATTATATATAGTTAATATAACAGAACAGGAGGATTTGTACAATTATTAATATGCATATGCCACATCCTTTTACGCACAATCACGCCTGGGGAAAACAAAACCCCAAAAAAGAATCCAAGGCTTAGCTAGACGATTAGTTTAAAACATAATGAATTGCTGCCTTCACAAATAATTAGTACTAGTCATGATAATGGAACATAACCTACCTTCAGCGCTAATAATATGCATGCTTACTATGGTCAAAGGAGAAAGTGGGGAGAGCGGAAGATCCAATCATCACTTAAGAAAGTGGAAGGTAGAAGATTAAAGTAATTATATTTATATATATTGATTAATTATAACACATTCAATGGTAATAATTAAAGTGATTTTGATACTGGTCACCATGCATGCCATTGCGATCGATTTTTGTCAAATTTTGAATGATGATGAGCATAATTGATTATGGTTGACTAGATAATTAGAGACGGATAGTCGGGCAGGCCCTGTAAGAAAGATCGAGATATGGTTTCACTAAAAGTGAAAAACATTTGAATTATTAAAGAACACTGTCGTACGTAGGACAATGGGCACGATGCTCATTGCAAGAACCAGCTAACAGCTGTCTTATGACTACTGACGTCTTCTCTCTCTCTCTTCCTTTCTTTCGCTTACTCTCCTATATTCTGTGTGAGAAAAGAGAAAGAGCTTTAAAATGTGACTGCATAATGGCACCGTACGACAGTAATGTCTCCAAATTAATTGATGATCTCAAGGAGCCAGGAGGAGTCTCAAGAATCAGCCAGGAATTAATTCTTAATCTCAATTAATACACGGTAAAAAGTGAGTACATGGGGATTCTTCTGGGAAAACACCCAGTAACATCAGGCAGTAAGTAACATAGAGTCATAGATAAATAATGTATAGAACATTATATGCCTCTAGTAAAATAAAGACTGGATTTCCTTTAATTTTCTTAAGGTCAAGGTAAATAAGTACCAACTAGTAACTACCCTATCTACTAGCTTAAACTAAGCTAAGCTAAGCTACGCCAGGCTAGTTATCGAGCAAAGCTCAGCGTTTTGTGCCACTGTAAAGCACTCTATATATGCAACAACGAAGCCCCACTTCAAGCCCAAAGAATTCTTCTCTTATCACATTTCTCACTCACTCTCCCTTTCACACACTGGATACACTAACGACAAACACAGAAGTTCATCATTGTTAGTGTTAGCTCTATCTTTCTGTAATCTAAAGTTCTAATTACATGGATGGGAAATGGAAGCTATCCAAGAAGGATAGTTCAAGTAGCCATGCTTCTAGTTCTAAGTCTTCTTTCACCAGGAGTTTTTCAACAAAAAGTACTTCTTCGAAATCCCCTCTCTTACAGAAGAGTTCTTCTACTAAATGTCCTCTTCCTCGCAGTTCTTCGCAGAAGGGTTCTTCCATTTCCCGAAAATGTAGTAGCTTGGCGAAAGAACAGAAGGCAAGATTTTATATTATAAGGCGCTGCGTTGCCATGCTCGTCTGCTGGCATAAGCATGGTGATTCTTGAGGATAAAGAGACCAAGAAACGTTTATACATGGATCGAAGAGTTAAGAGGGGATCCCCTTGGTTCGTTCCTTTTTTTTGTCCCTTTGCTTCGATGGGACGGATTGGGGGTTATTTGATCAAACTTCTACATTATCGATCATCCCATCGCGAGGAGATTCAAACGTTCCACAAAGCTTCCCTCGATAGTTTTCCGTCTACTCTAGATTCAGATGTAATTAAAATTTGAGGAGAGAGCGGTACAAGTTTTACATATTGTGAGAAGAGATTATATCAACAAATAGATTTCAATCCAAACTAGTCTTATAACCTAGCAACATTAATTTATGAATGTTGATTTTGTATTATTATTATTAGTTGGTTTCCAATTTTCTTTCTTCTGATATCAATCATATGAATATGATCAGATCTTCACACCAGCAGCCCTTTTCAAATTTTGATTCCTTTTGAGTGGTTTTAACGGTTACTGCTATGTATATGTCGTCGTCTCTTTTTTTTTTACCATTTCTGTGTACTTCTCCTTTCTGTCTAGACGAAAGAAAGATTCCCTTGTGCCGTCGGGTTTTCCATTATAATAATAGGGCATTATTAGTGATTGGATCTGCATTGGGAATGCAAGTCACTTTTCTTTCTTTACTATGTGAAAAATAATTAAGAGCTGCTGCAACTGCGATATTCATCGACTTGAGAAAATGAGTAAAAATGTAATAGAAAACCTTTCGGTTTGATCAATTTATAGGGATCTATCTAGCTTCTTCTACTGATATCTCTATCTCGAAATCATCTATAGAGAAAAACCAAACAGTAAAATATATAATTCTTGATTCAGCTCTAAAATAATCTTCAAAAATAATTAAAAAATAACATAAAAAAATCAATTCATAATAATTTAAATAAATAATTAAATACGTAAAAACATTAAAAATTCAAAAAAAAGTTATATTAATATGAATGTTTCAAAGAATATAAGAGCAAGTATAATTACTTGAATAATCTTACTTTCTCTTAACCTCAATACTTATAAAATTTTCTATCGATTTTAGAACACATGTAAAAAACTTATTTCAATCTTTGAAAATGTCTCTATATTTTTTTTATTTAAAAAATAATTTTTATTTATAATTTTTTGAAAATCCTAAACCAATCTTAATTAAATTAAAAAGCTAAATTTTTTCCGTTTAAGACTCTTGATGGAATCTGACACTTGTTTGAATCCAAACTTTCTCGATCACAACAATTTCTATAATTGTCGTTATGTTCAATGCCGATTTCATCTAACATACTAGGACTAGCCTTAAGTCCAACATTGGTCTTGGCAAGAGTTCCCAAGTCGGTTACCTTCTGCTTCTTAGGCTACATTTGTTCAGCTTTCAACTTTAATTTGTTTTATCCATCTAAACTTTTATTTGACCGAATTTAATGTAGAGTTATATAACTTGAATCATCTTTATAATCTCCACCTTGATTCAAGTTTTATAGTCTTGAATCCTCTTTTTCTTCTTTCCTTCATATCAGTAATCTTTAACCTTACTTGACTGCATAATCTTGCTTTTAGTACCTTGATTCTACCTCTAGTAGTCTTCCTCAACTAATTCTTCATATATTAGTTGAAACACCAATCAATTCATAACCTTAGCTATTCTTGGTATAGACTTTATAACCCAAAATACACACTAACGACTTGTAAGGTATTTAAAATATCTGATAAAATAATTCAAACACACTTTTAAATATCGTAAAATCAACCATTTTAAATACATTTCTTTTATTTCAAATCATTATCCAATACACATTCAAAATCAATTCCCCTAATCTATAATCTAAATCAATTCTAAAATCAAACCAATCCAAAATACACTTCTTTTATTTGAAATCATTATCCAGTACACATTTAAAATCAATTCTCTTAATTGATAATCTAAATCAATTTAAAAATCAAACCAATTCAAAATACTCATCTCCTAGATTAGATGATGTGTATTTGGTAGTATTGATGTTGTGAATGATATTTGTTTGCAAGTTGTATGTGATAAGTCTTGGTTATGACATAATAGACTAGGTCATTATAGCATAAACATTATTAAGAAGTTAGTTAAATATGGCATATTATATGACCTCTCCAATCTCAAATTTATCAAGAATAAGATATCTGAACCATGTCAAATGGGTAAACAAATGAAAAGCTTATTTAAACCTAAGAATGTTATTTCAATATCAAAACCGCTAGAGCCTATTTATATGAACTTGTTTGGATCCAATTAGATTGCCTCTTTAGGTGAAAAGTTCTATGCATATGTCATAGTTGATGATTACTTAATATTTACTTGAGTATTCTTTCTAGAAAAAAAGAGTGACATATTTGAAATATTTAAGAGATTTTAGGAGATTTTAAAATGAACTTAAGTATAGATTGGTGAAGATAAGAAGTGATTAAGGAGGTAAGTTTATAAATTGAGAGTTTAAGACCTTTTGTGATGAAAATGGGTTTCCTCATAATTTCTTTTCACCTAAAAGACCATAATAAAATAGGATGGTTGAGAGAAAGAATAGACCATATAAGAAATGGGTAAAACCATACTTAGTAAGTATGAATTATCGTAATATTTTTGGACTGAGATAATTAACATGGCTTATTACATTTCAAATAGGGTGTTTATTAAGAAGTTTCTTGGAAAGACAACTGATGAGCTCATATATCAAAAGAAGCCAAAATCAAATATTTTAGGGTCTTTAGGTATATGTGTTATATTTTAAATACCAAAGATAACCTTAAAAAATTTGAGCTTAAGTTAGATGTGAGTATATTCATAGGCTATTGATCTAAGAGCAAGGGATATAGAGTACATAATCAGAGAACTCAAGTGGATAAGGAAACCATGCATGTTACTTTTGATGAGTTTGATTAAGAGTTAATTAAAATGATTACCAAAGAGAAAGTAAAAGAAATTAAGATTATAAATAAGTTGAGTGAGTTGAAATTAGATGATAGCTCTAACATAAAAGGAAAGAAAATTATTGAGGAACATATAAAGGAGCCTTTTAGGAAACTTTCAAGAACTTGGAAGTATACATCAAATCATATTAGAGAATTGATCATTGATGATCCTTCTCAAGGTATTAGAATTAGGAGAGTATCTAAAGAATTATTTCAAAATCATGAGACAATTCAAAACCTTGCATTTATATCTCAATTAGAACCTAATAAAGTCAAAGATGCATTAGAAGATGAAGATTGAGTTCTAACAATGCAAGGAAAATTATGTTTTGAAAATAGTTCGATAAGCCCAAAGAGCATTTGTAAATCTTAAAGATCAATCTTTATAATTTAGTTTAACAATTTTTTTAATTTGTTTTATCTCTCTATTTGCTAATTCAACTTGTCCATTTATTTGTGGGTAATGAGAGGTAAACATTTTATGCGTAATTTTATATTTTTTTATCAAATTTTCAAAAGGTTTATCACAAAAATATATTCCTCCATCACTTATAATGGCTCAAAAAATTCTAAATCAACACAAAATATTTTCTTTTAAAAATTTGATCACTGTTTTATAATCATTATTTTAACATGGAGTTACTCAATCCATTTTAAGACATAATCTACTACAACCAATATATACATAAAACTAAAAGAAGATGAAAAAAGGGTCCATAAAATCTATATCCCAATAATAAAAAATTTTAATAACAAGAATAGGATTTAAAGGCATCATATTTCTTTTTAAAATGGATCCTACTTTTTAATAATTTTTATATGTTTTTGTAAAATACATTTGTATTCTTAAAAAGAGTTAGCCAATAAAAACTACATTATAAAATTTTTACAGCTATTTTCTTTGAAGAAAAATGTGATAGCTCTAAGATATTTTTTGATGATTATATTATGGGGAGATCGTGATGATATATTGAATATTGATTGTTGATAATATATATCAT
>JAVXUL010000008.1:10321484-10334330 GCA_035590515.1 Trichilia minutiflora | reverse complement strand
GTAGATTCAATCCGCAGCATGTCCTTGTGTTGTGGCATTGATTGCTATGCATGTTCCAACACCTATGGGGCTAGAAATTGCGAATGCAAATGAATAAGCTGTCGTTAGTAAAAATGGCCTCTCTGGTATCATCTTCAGCAGGGCGATTCCCATTGCAATGGCTGCAAATATTTGTGTAACGAAATTGTCCATAAATTTCTCCATGCCTCAGCCTTAGTAGCTGCAAACAAAATCCGCTTATTACTTATACGAGAAAACAACATTAAAGGGCTGCCCAAAAAAGATTAATGTTTGACAAATAAAGTGACATGAGCCCCCCGTCTGTGTGTGTGTTAAGATATACCTGCCACTCCAACCGCGATGCCCTCAAAAATTGAGTGAAAACATAGAGCAAGAATGAGAAGAATGGTGTCATGGACGACGTCCTCAAGAAAACTGGGTTGAAATGATGGGTTCCTTCCTCTTTATCAGTACTTCTTCTTTGCTCCACTTCCACTCTAGCTCTCTTTTCACTACTGTTGGTAACAAAACTGATTATGCAATCACCCAACATGGTTAGAAGATAACCAGTCGATGCTAGCATGGATGCAAAATGCTAACTTTTGGTTGTGAGATCACGAAAAGTTTCATTGGCATCGCTCAAGAAATGCATCATAGCAGTACCAAGAAAAACTCCACCGGCGAATTGTGTTCCCAAGAGAAGGCGGCTCTCGTTTCATGCATTAAGGGGAGATGTCACTGGCAAAAGTGCTTACTAGCATAATGATCAAGCAGCATATTTTCACCAAGATTAAGCCATGTGCACGCAAATCTGCATGGTCATCACCCTCGCCATGGTCACCGTGACCTTTGATTAAATAGAAGTGTAAGAGGAAGGAAATAAACAGAGTCGTCGACTTGAGAATTTTGAAAGAAGTCATGAATGGTTTTGGTAGTACTTCCTCTTTGGTTTGGTCTCCGGATTAGTTAAGTTCGTTGATTAATTAACAAAGGGAACGATTTGTCTCTCGATTGCAGTACAGTTTTGACCTTCCGAGGTTATACTACACAGCAGTTAAAATCTGAGATGACGACGGCTGGGCTTAAGGGCTAGAACAGAAAGGCCAAGAATGGAAGCTTAGCAGATTCCAGTTGATAAATCCTCCGCTAAATTTTGTTACAAGCACACACGTTTGACGTTTCCATGCTTGACAAGTAAAGGGCAATTTAGAAGAGCCAAATTTAAATTAATTTGTAATTGTCAATTAACATATTTATTTGATGCGATAACCATTTATCATTCATTATTTTATTTTTTTAAAAGAAAATATAAATAAATTTAAGAACAAGTTTAAACAAGTTACATAACCCTAAGTAAATTGAGGTACTTTAAACTTGTAGTTGTACACTAGGAAAATATAATTGGTAATTCTAGGTAACCAATAAATCAAAGGACCCGATTATTACAATCTTAAGTTCTGATCGTACGAAAACACAAAAACAACATATATCGTCTTATATGTACTATTAAGATTCATTTCACATAAATGAAGGTTAAATTCAAACCAAAAAAATTCCTTATACTGAACTATCTAATAACTAAATAAGTTACCACACATATTAAGATTAAATTAAAAAAATTAACAGCAACTTGTCTTTGGTCTTATTATTTTAACAATAAATTTAATGAGAATGATAATGAAAACAATGCCAGAGATAACAATCACGATGGTTACAAACCTTGGATCCGAAACCAAGCCCTTTAAAATTCAAACAAAAACATTCGTACCCCTCAATCTTGCTTAGTGCTCCTGTTCTTCCATTTATTTGACCACACACATTCTTCCACTTATAACAATATAAAATAATCATATAGATAATATGTCAACTAAATTATTTTATAAAACTAGCATATACTCAGGGCAGCCTCCAAAGATGATTCACAGAGGAAAGTTGAATAATCATAGCACTGAACTGCACCAAGGCCGAAGAGGGAAGGGGGAAATGCTAATATGCGCATTTAAAAATTTGGGCTTCCTTCTCACCCAGGAAGTAAAATTAAGCTGATGCAATCAAAGATTCAAATCAACGATTAGACTATGTCATTTCGTAGACAAAATATGGATTTCAACATTTCATTCTCTCTCATCAAGCCCAAACTAGATAAGTACCAGACATCTGAGCTTTTATTTACATATAAACATACTATTATTAATATTATTATTATTAAGTAATTGAAGTATGATAGATATACACTATATTGCATATATAGATCTTGTTTACGTAACTAAGTCAACCAACCATGTCCGAGCCATCTGATTCACTTTCCCTGTCTTCCTGCCACCCTGAACCCATCCTGAATTTGCATACGGGACATGTTCCTCGCTGCCGTAGCCATGGATCGATGCAATTGGCATGGAACTACAAAAAAGGTAGGTCTTATCATTTAATGAACTATTATGAAGTAATGGAAAAATATATCAAGGAACGATAATTATAACCCAAAATCTAGATAAATAGTGTTAAAAGGGCAGACTAAAGGTTAGATAACTGCACAAGCATTTGTGTTACATAGATTCCTCTATGCATAGTTACTGACAGGAACTTTGGAAAAATAAAATAACGAAACAGTTTTGGAAAAATTCTTGCAATGGGGAAAGTAGGATGGCCAAAAGAAAGAAAGGATTATATGTAAGAAATCACTGTGTGTAGAAGATGAACCTGATGCAAACATGGCAGGCTACGAACAAGCTCCCCCCTATTAACTTGCTCCAAGCAAATAGTGCATGTCAGTTCATCTTCTAAAGCATTGCTGCACCCATCTTCCTTTTTAGAGTCTTGCTTTGACTGCTTGCAAAATAGAAAGGGGAGATATTAACAGCCATTAATAAAAGAGTGCAAATGCTTATCAAAGAGCAGCAGAAGTGAAATCTACTAAATGCAAGTTTCTTTGAGAATTTATATAGAATTCACAGTAGAATCTCAAAAATCACTCGTCTTTATGTCTACATCGAAAATATTCAAATTCCTGTCATTTATCTTATTAAAGGCCTCAATCATGCCCTTGTCTAAACAGGTAAACTTTCAACAAATTCTTGATACCAGTTTATTGGTCCAAACCTGGGCTCATTATTTATGCAATCACACTTTAGGTAATAAATACCTCAGTTGCGGTTGCAGAAGATGGTGGCTGTTGCATTGCAGCACCAGCACTGTGACAGAAACACCATCATGTCAAATAAATGCCATGAACAAGTGGGATTGTCCATATATTTATGCATAATTTTCTCAGCAGAACCATCAAAACCAAATTCAAATGAAAACATGAAATATCAACTGTTCAGAAATACCATCACAGCTCACCTCTCAGAGCCAGGAACCTTGTATTTGTGAACAGGTAAGGCATTTATCTCTTCGTCACTCATTGAAGGGCCTGTATTAGTATTATTGGAGTCCAATGCTCTTAGAGTATCATAATCTACAGGAGAATATGAAGAATTTTCAAAATACAAACACGTAGAAAAACCACCTAAACCAGAACTACAAACCAAGCTTTGGATTGGACATCTCTAGCCGGTCAAAAAGGTCATTTTCCAGAGCTGGTCTCGCATAAGCAGAGTCCAGAGATTGCCTTAAAGTGGACCAATCGTTCAGCATTTTGCCCAAAATGGTTACTCTCAATGCATAGGAGAATCATACCTAATTCGTCAAATTCTCTATCCAGAAGTGCAAGCTGAAGCCTCAGCCCTTGTAATCGTCCTCTGGCTGTAAAAGCAATCGATGATGGCACATGCAATCGCAATTCAGTATGGCCAAGCAAGCCACTGGCTGCAGCAGCATGAGCTCTGGCCTGAGCTTGAAGTTGTTGACAAGTTGCATACATCCTCAGGCTTGTGGCCATCAAAAACACGCCCACAACTAGCCAAAGCTGCATGCAAAGGTACATGCCATAACTCCTTAATGGCTGTGTATTTCAGAAATACTTCCATGCACACACTGAATGTTCAGAGTACATACCAGAAAGTTTGCTGACATCTGATGAGAGTTTAAAATCACAAACACCAAAAGAACTGCTCAATAAAGAGGAAAATTTTGAATTAGATGCCCTCTGAAGACAGGGAAAGCAAAAGAATCAAACATACAGAAGGATAACATTACCTGTGACAAGAAAAGCAAGCGAGTTGATATTAACTGATCGAGTTGCATGAATACGCTGATTGTAAGAGGAAGAAAAATTAGCACAAAGAGAGATTAGGCCTCTCATCCCATAATCTACATACATAAATCCAACTGAGTTATGGTACCAACCACCACATATGAACATACCATTGCAGGTCGTTCAGCAACAAATCCCGGGAATCCACTTTCAATATCTCCCCTCGTCCCTTGGAAAACAAAACTCATGATTGGAAAATTTTTTAGAGTTTCCCTTATCTTAAAAGGTTTGGACAGAATAGATGCAAACTTTGAATTTATCACCCCTTAGGTATGTCTTCAAAAACACCAATCCTGCAATGTTCCAAAGAGATATAATCAATTACTGGAAACCAAGTTCCATTGAAGCCAAACCCTGATAACCAGAACATCATGAATGATTGATTTGAATTTGAAGTAATTCAAAGCGAAAATGATAATTGGATCAAATTGCAATACATGATATGTTATGAGCAGAATCAGAACAAACCATGATACACAAAAAGATTTAAGTTCACGTGTTATTATGCATTAAAGGATCCTTCTTAAAAAAACACATGAATATAAAATACCTTCAAAAATCAAACTCTTCCATCAGTCTTATGGAAGTCCAGGAACTGAACTTCACTATCCATCATGAAACCACACAAATATGGCTGCAAAATTGATTTTTTTTAAACTTGACATATTTTGAATACGTTAACAGTTTCATATAGTTTATAGCAATGTTTAGGATCTATAACATGATCAATACATATAAAAGCAGATAAAAACATGGTGTTTGTGTCCATCCAATAAAAGCCAATGATCTCATGGCACTTGGCCATAAAAGATGAAAAGCTGTAATCATGTCAGGTAAAACATGATAAACCTCATTAAGTAGCAATTGAAAATTACAGAGTCATATTCAAGGTAAATAACTGTCCATAGATCATAATGCTAAGATTGGATTACATAAAAGAACATGTACAAGCCAATAGGCCTAATACTAAAGAACGAAATCGACAAATGATTATCAGAATGATCATAGAAGCACAATAAGATCTATAAAATGATCAGTCACCACTTAAAGGAAGAATTTCCACCTTAAACGAGATAGATCTAGGCTTTGGATGAATGTCATACGTAGCAAATATTTCCAAGTTCCCAAATTATAAAATGTACCACAAATAAGTAAATACAATAGCAAATGATAAGTTGATATCATATAAGAGATGACTGGCATTTGAGGTCACATGAAAGCAGTGGTTTAAAAGCACAAATTCCAACAGCACATGCCCAAAGCCCATGACCACCCACAAGTTTGGGTTAACACGGAAGATAACAACTACCAAATCATAGATCCTTACTCAAAATTTTAATTACAAATGAAAATAGAATAAACTCACCCATATTAAACAGTCCACAAGCATCTCATTATATTAATATGTTAAGTGTGAAAAATACTGGCTCCACTCTTAAGTATATAAGGCTGTTGCAGGAATTGAAAAAGTAAAACTAGCGATTCCATGCACAACATCTTTTGATACTTTAGGAAAAAATAAAAAGCTTAACTAATTTTATTAAATAAAATGATGAATTTCATCAAGTGCCTGACCAGCCACCCATTTGACCCACTGATAAATCCAAAAAACAAATAATATTTAACAAGAAGTAACACCTCCATCTTAAGAGTTAAGACTAACAAGCAACATGATTTCCTTTCAAACAATTGTTTCAAGGGCCCTACTATATGAATTAGTCACTTCCTTTAGAACTCAAAATAATATTTCAGACAGCCGCCACCTACCATATTATCCGTCTGAGACATAGCTTCTATAACTAAATTATATATATATATATATATATATTGTCATATTAAAAAATGAAAATGGCAATTTCCACATTCCAGAATCACCGACTCGGTCTAACTGAAACATTCAATCTTCATAATGTTATCAACAGTATTCCTGGTAGATAGACTTCGATTACATAATTCAATGAGTTTGATTACTTGACCTTTGAGTATATATATAGTGTCATATTAAAAAATGAAAATGGCAATTTCCACATTCCAGAGGTCTAACTGAAACATTCAATCTTCATAATATTATCAACAGTTTTCCTGCTAGATAGACTTCGATTACATAATTCAATGAGTTTGATTACTTGACCTTTGAGTCACTCTCGAAAAAAATTGAAGCCCAACTACAAACCGAAAATTTACACGCACGCATGAAAAAAATGTGTGCGACGAGCATGAAAGCCATAAAAACGGCAAAATTTGATCTCGTTTCACCAGAAACAATGAGGAAGCAACCACCAATTAACAATCACAGAACAAACTATAATAAAATGAATTTGCATTTGCTCAACCAACAAATTAAAAAGAAAAAACATCATCAAGGTAAATCATGAGAAGAACTTGCAATTTCTCAGCAACCAAACGGCTAGAACAAGAGAGACTATGAAGGCACTTACAATTGTCAAAGTGAATCCAGAGGCAGAGACCGAGATTCAACGAATCCAAGCGGATCTGTTGGAATAATACACTTTCTGAATCTGTTGTCCAAAATGCGGTAGTCGTTGGAGAGTTGGAGTGAATTTTTGAAGAGCGCTCTAGAAACTGCCACGTCAACTCGCTTTCAGTGGAAGCCCTGCCACGAATCATTTGTGTGTTCAAGACTTAATTTCAGCCGTTGGATCTGACTTATTTCCTGTCAGATTTGTGCAGAAGGATGCAACCGGCGTCCGGTGTCCGGTGATGGCCTGAATTAGAAGTTTATTTCTTTATCACAATTATTTTCATTGGCGTCTAGAAATTAACTATTCTTTTCTTTTTAATCCATAAACTAATGTGCGTTCTCACTAATGTTGATTCTAAGGAAAGTCTATGAAAAATTTATCTAAATATTTATTTTTTAAAAGAAAAATTAAACCTTTTAATAGTAATAGAGAACAAATTTGACGAAAATTTATAAAATTATGCTGTTTATACAATAATATTAGAAACATAAATTTTTTAAAAAGTATTATATAAAAATTTAAATAATATAATAATATTAATTGTCACTTGATTTATATTATTTATTGTAAAATTTCATAAAAATTTAATTTGTAATATATGTTTGTATTTAAATTGAATAGAGTACTTTTGTATATGTGTTTTGTTATTTATGAATAATGGCATATTCATGACAAGTATTAAGTTTGATATTATAAACGGTAATTCTATTTTGGATGTCGAAGACATATAGAGGTAGATGATGTCAATAAAAAACAAGTCTTTGTAAAGTCAATTTTATTTGTAACTTTTTTCCAACACATTGAGTTACTATAAAATTTATTTTACAGTATAAAAAATTAAGATATTTATATGTGAGATTTCTACTAAATACATCTTTTGAAAACTCTTTTTCAAGTGTTGAGAATCTATTTTAACATATGCCATATTCTTGTATCCACGATAACAAGATAATTTTTCTCTAAATCATCGCAGCAACTTGTGTCTATTTGTACAAGTACATATTCATATCAAACCTCGTGGGCAATGGATTATCTAAATTGTCCTATTTCGCCGAAACGAGTTCGGGGCGTGTTTCTAAAGTTGAGCCAAGCTGGTGCGTGGGCTGGCCGACCGTGCACGCAGACAACTGTGCAAAGCCATATCTATATATAGCATATAATGTTGTGTTTGGTCGGTGCAAAGGACAAAGTAGCGTTGTGTTTTCAATTTTTTATATACACCTCAATCATAGATATTATTAGCCTATTCCTATTTTCTATTTTGATCATCTCGCTTTGAATACGCCAAACTAAAAGCTTTTGCAAAATCCTGTCGGTGATATTGTATTCAATTATTTTGCAACCGCCATACATTCAAACGTCAGTCACAGCTGTATTCAAGAGCGAGCGAGAGGAGAATGGAGATGACTTGTCCATTCTCATGCCACTAGGATTATTATAAGCTATTTAAATTAGATTAGATTTATTTGCCCGTTCACTTCATCTGATCTCGTGAAACAAAATAATATACATTTAAGATACCTTATAACGAATTTAGTTCCACGTTTTTTACTCTCCTACTCTTGTTATCAGGCACCGAGTCTCGCATATTACAAGACTTTTATGTTACAATGACTCTCGTTTTTATAAATAATATGGGAGTAAATTATTTTTATTATTGAAGTAAATTTCCTTTAAAACAGAGTTTAATAATATTTATTTAAATTTTTATTTTTAATAGAAATAGACTCATATAATATATCAGAGCTTTAATAATCTTTATTTAAATTTTTATTTTTGATAGAAATAGACTTCTCATATAATATATGTAAATTGTATTATTATAATATTTTTATATAAAAAAAACCCTCTTATTTTCAGTTACAGACAAGAAATCTCTTGTGTCTTATTCGCGAAAAATTGGCACATGCATCAATTGAAAGGTTGTGCTTTAGAGCCGACAATAATGCAACATTTTCCATGGTGTGTGAAAAAAAAATATATCGGACAAATCATCACTTCTTGTTTTTTTAGATATTGAAGCTAGAACAATATTATATAAAATTTAAAAGGATCACACGATACACAATCTTTGACACATTATTAATGACAATAATTTTTATGCCACGAGACACAAGAAATGAATAAGCCCACCACTTAGCTGAATGAAATTTATTAAAACCAGCGTGGGGAAGCGAAAGCATATCCAATGTATAGAAAAGGCAAATATAAATGTATTAGCGTTACAAAATATCTGTAGATCAGTAGATGCCATGAAGTAAAATTCGAATTATAGACAAATTATTGAAGACAAAAAGAGGTGCTGACAAGTGACAACCATTACTATTTTTATAAAAAAATCGAAAATGAACAAAATATCCTTAGCTCAAATTCTTCTAATCTCAAATTGCTATCTTCAACAACCCTACTATTTGTCCTGTTAAAAAAAAAAAAAAAGCTCATAAAAATATCTAAATTATGATCTTACTGGATGAATTGAAGAGCTTATAAAATGAATTTTATATACAGTAAGGAAATTATGATAAATAGATGAATCTAGGGAGATTATTATAAAATAAAATATAAAAAATATCCCTAATTGTCTAACCCAGAATTTCATTCAATACCAATACTTCCGCCGGACTGCAGTCAGTTTAATAATCAGAACGCAAACTCATACAGAAGAATTGCTACTCCTGAACCTCCTGATAAACGACCCTAACTCACGAAAAACCCTCCGAAACCCAGCCACAGCTCTCCTTGCAATTCTCGGAGGATCTCTTCTCTCATTAAATTCACTGTCCATTTCAGTAAACACAATCGATAACCCTCTTTCTCCAGCCACTCTCCTTCCGTTGTATCTCCCCACGGCAAATCCACCTCCTGGCAGTCTCCATATAGACAAACCCATTATTGTTTCTTGTTCACCGCTTTGCCCTAAAATTTCATTTTCTTGCTGGCTTTCTTCTACTGGCAATTCGTACCGGCAAACTGGACACGAGTTTCGCATCGCTAGCCATGGTAAAACACAATCTGCATGGTAAATATGCTTGCATGGGAGCTCTCTAGCCAAATTTCCAAGCTCAAACGCTTCTTTACAAACTGCACAGTGACATTCTGAGCTCGTATGGGTTGATGAAATCTCAATTGTTGGCATTAAGTCAATAGCAGCTTTGGATGCTGGCAAATTCTCTTGTCGCGCTAACGCTGTCAGATCAATCTGAGCAAGTTGCCGAAGTAATAGATGAAATCCCGAACCCATGAGAAACTCCAACACTTCTTCCGGTATTGGTCTTAGACCCGAATCTGAACCATCATCGTAGAATAGCTCAAAGCTGCTGTTACTGCCGTCGTCTTCTTCGGTTCCTTGTCCATAAAGGACGACGACGGGATTGAAGAAAGTCGACTGTCCGTTGCGGGAATTTCGGAATCGTCGACTTCTTCGTCTGGAATTCGAGGCTGTTCTTTGACCTGATTCTCGACCGTTGTTGTGGATCATGAACATGGCTGCCGACGAAAGTGGACGGCTGGTATCATGATCTAACTGATCTGTAGTGACTTCTGTTTCGATTTGTTCTATGAATCCGCTCTCGCAGTACGGACAATTGATGCCGTCGAAGTCTGACAACGATCTGACGATGCGGAGGCATCTGTAGCACCAATACGCTGCCGGCGGCAATGATGACATGTGTTAATGGTAGACTTTCGAAGACTTTTCTAAGAAATGGTCTGAAATATTTGAAGAACGAAACAAGGGAGAAGGCATTTATACAAGCGACAGAGTTAGTTCAATGAATATAGGTGGCAATTGTTGATTGGATTTAATGATTACGTCACCGCGTAGACATTTTGACCAATACCCAAGGTCAGGTACAAGTCTGAATTGGCTAATGGCTAGAAGTATATCCTCAACGAGGAAATCCTGTGGCCGTCTCGATTGTCCCTTGCCGCGGATGGGGCGCACATTTCAACAACAGCTACGAAGTTTCTTTTCCTATAATTTACTCTTTCAAATTCCATTGGTGGGATTTAATTTAATTTTTCAAATATTAAAATAAATATTCTCAACCTGGATCATCATGTGCTTGTCATTGTGGAGTTTAGCATATTCGGATTGTAATTTGTTTTTCTATTTATTGTCAATATTTGAATATCATGTGGATTCTAAAAATTAATTGGATGTATTGCTAAGGTGGGAGAAACATATAATATGATATTACTGAAAGTTTATGTGTCCTTATCTTTCTAATTGAAGTTAATTTTATGTTACTATGCAATTCAATTGACAGGCTGGTTGACAAAACAGGACTCTTCATTATTAATATTAGTGAGTACTGTTAAATGGTAAAAATATATTTTTCATAAGTTGATATAACTTCATAATATTAATTAATAAAAATATAAAATTAATATAATTAATAATAATAATAATAAATAAAATAAAATACATGAGAATTAATATTATCACTCCACGATGATTTCCACATATCAATTCGTACAAAAATTTTTTTATTTTTAGTATTATTCTAATATTAATACCTAAAAAGTAAAAATAAATATTTTGTATTTCAACATTTATTAATAATTTTTAAAAGGTAAGGGATAGTTAATTTTATTACTATCATTAATATAAAAAATTTTTTAACACTGATTAGTTAGAATACAAGTTATAGAGTACTAATTGTACGTGTAGCTCTTATATTTTTTAGTCGTATATATGTAACTATTTCCCACAAGATGAAGAGTAGTCGCCATCATCGTTTTATTAAAAGTAAAAGACTAAAGAGAGAAAGACACCCAGATGAAAGCATCTGTTTCCAGCTTCCCCATAAGGCTCCATGCATAGAGATGCTAAAATAAAGCGAAAAATTAATGCTTGTTTTGCAGTGACAGATGAAAAGGAAAATTTGTGTGGACGCTCAAGAATCATTATTGTCCGTCGATAAAAACGAAATACTAACAATAAAAGGCTTTGTTTTGTTCAGTTTGCACGCTCCAAAAGCTTTTCTTATTGTTGTTGTTAATTTTCTTTTCATCAACTCCTATCATGTTTCTTTTGGGAAAATGAATTATGTGATCTCTTCCTATATATAGTTCACAAACAGCAATAGTTGGAAAGAATATATTAGTTGTTTCAACTCCAAGCTGTGAATATTACTTAAAACTCGTTAAGAAGCTATTGCATGCAAACAGGATTTATTTAATTAGAGCCTAAGGAATGGAATATAACATTATATGAATCAACTCACTCAGTGAAAATTAGTAAAGGTAAGAATATATGTACGTATAGATAAAAAGGTAGATAATAGAAAGAATATAGAATAGAAAAAAGAGAGAAGCTAATGGGAATGGAATTTTTAAGTCTCTGCTAGTTCCTGTTTGGTCCACTTCTCCACTCTCCTAACCTTTTAATAATAAATATAATAAAAAGTCCGTTTACAAAGTCTTACCAATACCCACACTCTTTGACAATGTCCACCGAAAACAAGAAAATCATTAAGACAAATGCAATAAAGATAAATAAGAAATAGAGAAGATACATTGGATGCGTTTTTTGGGGTTGTAAAACCAACGCCATTATATCATTTTCATAAATGAAACGGATCCAATTATTCATTTCAATGGATGGCTTTTGGGCTTCAACCTTAGACTGAAAATTAATTGAAGCTACTTCAAAGAATAACCAAATCTACATTTTAAAGTATAACGAATGATCAAGTGAATGTATTTTATATAAATTATAGGCATTGTCACATATTGCAGAGAAAACTTCAAAGATTGATTGATTTTTATAACTTTTTTTTTCCTTTGAAAGGGTAATAACATTTGTCTTGGCTACTTTGATAATTTCCGTTCTGTATTATTATTATTTATTATTTATAATTGTATGGTCCAGTAGTGTGCCAAGCCTCAACGTAATCCAGTTCACATCCCATGGGACGATAAAGAAGACACCAAATAATGCATATCGTATACATGCAAGCAATAATGACACGACATCAAATATTTAACAATACAACACCCATCTTCGGTTGAAATATAAATAGAGGATCTATATAGTCTATAGATTAATTAATAAACTCTATTGTACGTTGATTTTAATTAAAAAAAATATTATATATATATATATATATATTTGGATATTTTTATGAAAATACAATTTAAATGTTAAAGTCAGTTATATAAGTC
>JAVXUL010000008.1:10299655-10318832 GCA_035590515.1 Trichilia minutiflora | reverse complement strand
ACTTTCAATTGTTGCCGTAAGTCGCAACCGATTCTTTTGAACTTCTTCTGTAGTTTGTGCATTTAGTACTTTATCAATATGTCCAGTTACTTTCATCAAATCTTCAACAGATTTCACAGCATTATTATGTGGTGAAATAGGACCTCCAACATGCATCAAAAATGCACATTGAGTCCCGCTGTTGACCCTCTTCCAACTTCTAAAGCCTTCGGTAATGAATGCAGGATGATGAGGCACTTTATCTTGAAAGACGAAACACGGAAAACAAAATACTGCATCCTTTGAAGGAGAGTACTCTAACCAAGGAAATTGATCGAACCAAGAGTATTGAAATCGACGATACTGTCTTCCTGATTCGGTCCTCGGGTACTCTGTCAATTTAGGTTGATATGGACCCATTTTGATATAGGCTCTTCTAATTTCATCTCGTTGATTAACAGAATACTGCCATATAGGGATCCGTATCCCAGGATCCCGTTCAAGAGTACTAACATCGATTTCAACTCTTTGAGACTTAGAAGGGGGTTGTTCGTTATGATTTGATATATCAATATCGGATGGAGAATGTCCCTCACCGGTTGATGTTTGTTCCCTTGGTTTAAAAAATGAAAATATAGTTTTTCCTTTCTTGCTTCGTTGAGTTTCCATTATAATTTATAACCTATTAAAATGATATATGGTGGATATTAGCTTATGTGACATATGCAACTATGAAATACAATCTAAATGAATCACATGAACAAATGAAATTGAAACAGAGCATTATTATGCACATTAAAATTAGACACATAATTTAACAAATTATCCCTCTCACTCATCCCCCACCAACACAAATGTGGGTCCATGACTCGGGATCTACCAATTGAATATGCATTTCTTTTGAATCATATATTAAATTGAGATTGCATAAACTAACCTTTAAGCCCTTCCAATTCTATTAGTAATAGTCCAAGTGTCCGACAATAGCTCCAAAAATAATCCACCAAACAACCCTAAAAGCATAGAAAAATGTAATTTAATAGTTACGTATTATACGTAAAAAAAAAAAATTTACTTATTTTTCATTTCGTCAAACGCCCTCTTTATCATGTCTGGCATAATTTCAGACTCAAATGGGTCCTGAATCCGCGGATTAGCTTGTTTATTCATCTATAAGTCAATTAATTTTTTTTTTTAACGAAACAGCAAAGGAAATGAGATTGAATGGTTTAATATCAGTGTCATTTAATATGAGTTGCACACGTGACATATCAGTGTGTCTTTGTCTGTGTCTGTGTCTGTCTTTGTCTATTTTTTTTCTGTGTCTTTTTCTATTTTTTTTTCTGTGTCTGTGTGACTGTGTCTTTGTCTTCGTCTGTGGGTTTATAACTTCTTGTTAAGATGCAAAATTTTATTCATTAAAAAAGGAATGCAAAAAAACGAAACATCAAAGGAATCAAAAAGAATCATATTTTCCTTAAAAAAAAAAAAAAACAGAAAAAAAAAGAAAAATACAATTTATGTCTAAACAAAATCTCCTTATAAACATATAGAAACAAAAAACGAAGCATCTCAATTATTTTCTCTTTCACGGAATGAAATTTAAAAAAGTAAAAGAAAAAGGACAGCATGGCATGGCATGGCATGGCATGATCATGATTAAATCAAATTTGTTTGAAAGATTTCCAAAGCAATAATAAGGTTTGACCATCCTTAGACTTTATTCATAAAATTACACTTAATAATAATAATAAATGTTACTACATATTGCTTATAATTTATATATTTTTATATAAAATTATATGTTACTACATATAGTTTATAATTTATATAATTTTACTCTTATGCAAATTTACAACGTATAACAATAAAAACAGAATTCATCTAGGTAAGTATAATTTATATTTTAAATATATTTTGTTATAAAATATTGAAATATTTTTTAATTTGAATTTATTTAATATTTTAAAATATTATTTTATAGACACATATTTCTTATTGAATACACTAAGTACGGTATCTATCTTTATATTTGTTTTAATAAATATAAGAAAAATATATAAAAATAATTATTTTTTAAAATTATTTTATAAAAATAATAATATTTTAAAAAAATTAATCAACTAAATTAAATATATACATTCCGAATAATTTTATTCTTATTTAAAAATAAGTTTTTTGATTTTATTTAAAAATATATTTTTAAATATAATATATTTATATGTTCGAAAGTGAATTTTTTTTATCGTATTTAAAAGTGTAAAAAAATCTATTTAAAAAAAAATAAAAAAAAATAATTCAAAATATATATTTTTAACTTAATTAATTAATTTTTTTAAAATATGATTATTTTTATAAAATTATTTAAAAAAATAATTATTTTCGTCCAAATTCAATTTGATATAACTGGGTAGGGGTAATTTGTTTTTTGCAAAAATCTAGAAGGGGAAAGACAAGCAGGAGTTGGGTACCATAAATACATAAAAGAAAATCTAACCAGTAGAAGAAGTGGATTTACTCTCGGCTACTTTCCTGTTTTACCCAAATTCGACTGAAGGAAGAGAATCGATAGAGATGATGTGTCGCTCACAGATGTCTCTTTTAGAGCGCGAGGAAATCAAACCATCATTATCTAGCAAAAGAAAAAAATAATTTTCCTCTTTGATCCAGCGTCAGTCGGTTGGCTTTTGGTCAATTAACCCTAATTTTTAGCTCATTATTTACTGCAACTATAAAAGTTCTAAAATAAAATCACACTTTTCATATTTCAGAAAACAAAATTATATAATAAATGTTTTTACTTACTGTATTTAATCCCCTTCTCCAATTGGAGCAAAAACCCTAAGGGTTCTTGTAAGAGCCAAATCGCCGCCGGATTGATCTCCTTGTTATTCTCTTGATTCTTATCTCACTTCTTTAACCGGGTTTTCTGTTTGCTTTTAACTGTTTCTCCGACATGGTGCACAAATTTGGGTTATTCAATTTATGATACTTATTCTAGAACGACATAATATGTCCTTTAATAATTTTTTGTTGCTTGATCATGTGGGTTTTATAGTTTAGATGGATACGTAAAAGATATTGTTAGTTTAGGTGTTAAAGTTTTAATTTTTATAGGGTTCAAAGACTAGCGTTTGGAGACTAAAATATGCGGTCTAGGTGTTATGTGATGAAAGGTGTTGATTCTGAGAATGTTTTGAGGTTTATGGCTTGATTATTGCCCTAGGTTGCTCCTTTTTCTTTTTCAAATTTGTTAAGAGGGGTTATAATCAATTAGGGTTCTTGGAGAATGTTATCTGAATTGGGAAGGACACCTATGATAGGTAACAACGAGGGGTCGTTTGGTGACGATTTGGAGAAGGAAATAGGTTTGTTGCTCCGCGAACAGCGTGGGCAAGAGGCTGATGATCGCGAGCGTGAGCTGAACTTGTATCGGAGTGGTTCAGCTCCACCAACCGTTGAGGGTTCACTGAGTGCAGTTGGTGGGTTATTTGGTAGTGGTGGTGGTGGTGGTGGGGTTTTTGGTGCTAATAACACATCCTTCGAGGAGTTTTCTAGGGCTAAAGTTGGAAATAACAATGATTTCCCTTCTGAGGAGGAGCTTAGGTCTGATCCAGCTTATGTTTCATATTATTACTCGAATGTGAATCTGAACCCCAGGCTTCCACCTCCTTTGCTTTCAAAGGAGGATTGGAGGTTTGCACAGAGATTGAGAGGAGAGAGTTCGGTTCTGGGTGATAGGAAGAAAGTGAACGGAGGTGCAGATAATGGTGGTAGTGTTGGAAATAGGTCTTTGTTTTCGATGCCACCAGGTTTTGATGCAAGGAAACAAGAAAATGAGAATGAGCAGGACAAAGTTCGTGCATCAGCAGATTGGGGAGGTGATGGACTCATTGGCTTATCCGGGATAGGGCTGGGTAGCAAACAGAAGAGCCTTGCTGAGATCTTCCAGGTGATTTACTTGAATAAATTTTGTGCTTATGCTTATTTAGTTATTGGCCTCTTTGTTTTATTTCTCTATCTGTTGAAAATTTTGATTCATCTGTGTTTGACACGGACATTATTTTATACTGTTTGTGCTTTATCTGTTTGCAAAATGGAAAGCTAGCCTTATGAAAATGTTGGCAATGATTAGAAGAGTTACAGTTTTGTTTTGTTTTCCCTTTTGGCTGGACTGTGAAATATGATTAAATAACCCAATTGCAGAAATTCCGTTAATTGAAAATTTGGCGTAATGACAAATGTCATGGATGGAAACAAATTGTTTTGCCTTCCTTTCAATCAGTAGTTCCTTCTTTTCTTGTTAAGTTCGTACTTCTCTTCATGGCAAACATTACTTTGGATCTAAATTCTAAATTGTGGTTTGTATAGTACTGAAGCATACCAATTTGTAGTCTGCTTACCAGTAAACCCTGTGCTTTTGCATAAGAATCAAGTCATATTAAAGCAGTAATGTTTGCTACTCAAGTGCATAAATTATTTTAACCTCAAGTTTTGAATCCAGTTTATACATTTTCCATTAGGCCTGGAGCGTTAGATTAAATTTGTGAAGTGTATTTAGTTTATTGTTTTAATTTTTTTATATTTGTCTCTTATCTAAAGCTTACAACTGGCAGTTATGTATTGCCATTAAAGTGCATTAATTCATTTTATGCCTCTGTCATGGCTCTATTGTATTTCCTATAGAACAACTCTCATAGTTTCTTGGATAGCTACTGTTGATGCTTCTTGTAAGTTCAGATAGCTGTATCGTCAATCTACTTCTGCTCTTTACTGATAATGGGAATTATCATATTACAACATACTGTCTAAAAATTTGACACTGTAGTCTCCCATGTCTGCTTCTCACCTTCATTATTTGTTGTGGTTAACCGGTAAACTACATTGCAATTTGTGTACAAGTTGAATCCCTTTATACTGGGACCAAAATGGGAAGAATACAAAAAATTTTGAACTTTAAAATGCCATAACCACGAAAATTGATTGGACAAATATTTGACTAATAGTTACTCTGATTTGTGGTGTATATGTCAATGTTCTAATAATGGTTATCTTTAAATCTAGATTTGTTTTGTTCAACATCTGATATTACCGTTGGGCTATTTATTTTTATTGTTTAACTGATTTGTAAACTTTTGAAAGTTAATGCATTTCTCATTAACACTATGGAAATTTTTTATGTTTTGGTAAGTCTATTCAATATTATTGCTAAAGTTTGATGACAATTGGTTACTTCTAAGGACTATGTGCTTTCAATCGATTCTGTTCTATCTCTCTATGCTGAATTAGAATTTAACATTTATGCAGGATGACTTGGGGAGAGCAACCACCTCTGTCACAGGAATACCTTCTCGTCCGGCTAGCCGTAATACTTTTGATGAAAGCATTGAGAAGACCATTGGTTGTGCCGAAGCTGAACTAGCTAATTTGAGGCGTGAACTGAAATCTGCAGATGCTGGTGCAAGTGTTCAAGTCTCTTCTGCTATCCAGACTATTAGTCCACCTTCTTCATACACATATGCTGCTGCTTTAGGTGCTTCTTTGTCTAGAAGTACCACGCCTGATCCGCAACTTGTCGCTAGAGCTCCTAGTCCCTGCCCGACTCCTATTGGAGGAGGGAGAGTTGGAGCCTCAGAAAAGAGAGGCTTGACCAGTCGAAACTCATTTTCTGGTGTCTCTTCTGGTATAAATGACTCTGCAGATATTGTAGCTGCTTTGTCGGGAATGAACTTGTCGACAAATGGTGTAATCAATGAAGAGAATCAATTACCACAAGAGATAGAACAGGATGTTGAAAACCGCCAAAATTATTTGTTTGGCCTGCAGGCAGGGCAGAATCATATCAAGCAAAATAAATACATAAAGAAGTCTGAACCTGGACATTTACGTATGCCTCCTGCTCAACAATCAATGAAAATGTCTTACTCTGACCTGGCTAAGAGCAGTGGAGTTGGGTCGGACCTGAATAACTCCTCCTTGGTAGCTGAAAGGCAAGTTGAATTACAAAAATCTGTTCCTACGAGTAACTCATACATGAAAGGATCTCCTATGTCCACTCTTAGTGGTGTTGGTGGCTTAGCTGCTCAGTATCAGCACATGGACGGTATGGCAAACTATGGTCTAGGTGGTTATTCCTTGAATCCATCTTTGGCCTCCGTCATGGCTAGCCAACTTAGCACTGTTAATCTGCCACCGTTGTATGAAAATGTTGCTGCTGCATCAGCAATGGCAGTCCCTGGAATGGACTCAAGAGTGCTTGGAGGCAGCTTTGGTTCTGGACAAAATCTATCAGCTGCATCTGAATCACATCATAGAGTGGGAAGTCAAATGGCAGGTGGTGCTCTTCAGGCCCCTTTTGTTGATCCAATGTATCTGCAGTACTTGAGGACATCTGAGTATGCAGCGCAACTTGCGGCTCTTAATGATCCCTCGATGGATAGAAACTTCCTGGGCAGTTCTTACATGAATTTGCTTGACCTTCAGAAAGCTTATCTTGGAGTTCTTCAATCACCTCAGAAATCCCAGTATGGTGTTCCATTGGGCAGTAAATCTGGTGTTTCTAATCATCATGGTTATTGTGGAAATCCTGGATTTGGCCTTGCCACGTCCTATCCTGGAAGTCCTTTGGCAAATCCAGTGATTCCAAACTCCCCAGTTGGGACTGGTAGTCCTATCAGACACCATGAGCAAAACTTGCATTTTCTTGGGATGAGGAACTTGGCTGGTGGTGTCATGGGACCCTGGCACTTAGATGCTAGCATGGATGAGAGTTTCAGCTCCTCTTTACTTGAAGAGTTTAAGAGCAACAAAACAAAGTGTTTTGAACTTTCCGAAATTGCTGGTCATGTAGTCGAGTTCAGGTATACAATTCTCTTATGTCATCTGCTACTCCCTCAATATATTGCCATCCTAAATTGATTTCTTTCCTTTTATGTCTTCTATGAGCAGTGCGGATCAATATGGGAGCCGATTCATTCAACAAAAACTTGAAACAGCCACCACTGAAGAGAAGAAGATGGTTTATCAGGAAATCAAGCCCCAAGCTCTTGTTTTGATGACTGATGTATTTGGAAATTATGTCATCCAGAAGGTATCTATACTCATTCTTTGTTGAAGATAAATCTTGCTTTCTTCCGCACAATGTTTTAAATTTTGCATAATGAAAATTCCTCCATGTTTACAGTTTTTTGAGCATGGGCTTGCATCTCAGAGAAGAGAAATGGCAGGCAAGCTTTTTGGTCATGTTTTAACCCTTAGCCTGCAAATGTATGGTTGTCGTGTGATCCAAAAGGTACCGATATTTTGAAACTCCAGTGTCTTTTAATTTTACTTTCCCATGTTTGGCAATCCTTTGTATCTGTATTGTTATTATCTGCAAATTTTGTACTCCAAAGCAAGCTCTATTAAAGGGCTCATGCTTATTTGAAAATGAAGACTAACTTATTATAGAAGTGTTTTTACTGAAGACCTTAACAGTAATGTGCTATGTTAAACTGCTCAGGCCATAGAAGTAGTTGAACTTGATCAGAAAATTAAAATGGTTGAGGAGCTTGATGGTCATGTAATGCGCTGTGTACATGACCAGAATGGAAACCATGTTATTCAGAAGTGTATTGAATGTGTTCCAGAAGAGAATATCCAATTTATTGTCACAACATTCTTCGATCAAGTTGTTACCCTCTCCACCCATCCTTATGGGTGCCGTGTGATACAGGTTCAGAAATTGTTAATTAACTTTTTTCTTTGTGTACTCGGTTAGAAGAAACAAGAATTGATTTATTCTGTATTATTTTGGTTTTATCTGGGCAGAGAATATTGGAGCACTGTAAGGAACCACAAACCCAGAGTAAGGTTATGGATGAGATTTTAGGATCTGTTAGCATGTTGGCACAGGATCAGTATGGTAATTATGTTGTTCAGGTTTGTAATCTTTGCTGGCGCTTGTGTGAAAACCTTTTTCGATATTATCCTTGTTTCAGAATAGAACAGTTATTTTATACTACCAAGAAAAGGCGTTTGTACGCATCGTTCTGTTGTAGGTATGGTGGTTATGGAGTTTTAAATTTTATTGAACCCTAATATCCACTTGTTTCTACACCTTTGACCTTAAATTCTTGCATGCACTAAATGATGGATTTTGAAAATGTGTAGTTACATGTTATAGGTATTACAATGTTTCTGTAGACTCGCTTATTCTTTTGTACCTCTATTGACTCCTGGAGCTCATTTCACAGCATGTTCTAGAGCATGGAAAGCTGCACGAACGATCTATTATAATTGAGGAATTAGCTGGGAAGATAGTTCAGATGAGCCAACAAAAGTTTGCTTCCAATGTTGTGGAAAAGTGTTTAACTTTTGGTGGGCCTAACGAGCGTCAGTTACTGGTGAATGAGATGCTTGGTTCTACAGATGAAAATGAGCCTCTTCAGGTATTTCATATTCATGTGATATCATACTAATTAGTATATACTTACCTGGTTAATAACTTGCTAAATGCAAAATGATTGCATTCTTTCCAACACTTGGGGGTATTATGAACTGAAAAATTCAGTTGCTGGCTTGGACCAAAATATCAGAAGAATCTAACACCAAAGTTTGAGCATCATCATGTATTGCTGAGACAGCTGGAATCTTCGTGTCTATTGTTCAATCAATATTATTTTATATTAATTGGTGGTATTATTATCAGTCTTCTCTGTTCCCTGATTTAGTCATTTCTACTTCTCTTTCTTATTGTATATTTTTATCTTTATAGGCAATGATGAAAGATCAGTTTGCTAACTATGTTGTACAAAAAGTTTTGGAGACTTGTGATGACCAACAACGTGAGCTGATTCTTTCACGAATTAAAGTTCATTTGAATGCTTTAAAGAAGTATACTTATGGAAAGCATATTGTTGCACGTGTAGAGAAACTTGTTGCCGCTGGGGGTACTAATTCTTTTCCTTCCAATTTATCATCCCGTATTGCTTGTATCAAAGTGTATTGTCTATTGTAACATGTTGAGTATTTTGTTGATTCCTTACATTTATTGAAGTGTTGTAACTCACCCATTGATTTATTTGCAGAAAGGAGAATCGCCTCTCAGTCTCCAAACCCTGTGTAGGTGTAATAGGGAAGAAAGTTGTCTGTACAGCTGAGGCTAGTGTGAGCTTCCTCTTTTCCTCCTCTCTTTCTTCTAGTATTTAGAGCAATGACTCCCCTCATCTTTTTAAAGATGGGTACGAGAATTGAAAATAAAGTTGTCGGTTGTACTTGGGAATTGTACATTCTGTAGTTTTAAGGTTTTATACATAGAGTCGAACAAAGCTGAGGTTCAAATGCTGCCCCTGCAAGAGGAGATAAAAAAAGATTGACGACTATACAGGTGTCAATGGTGTACAAAGTGAATGATTAAATATGTTGAGGTAGTTTATATATCATAACGTGACTGTACAAAAATTGTTGCCACATGGAGAGCTGTTAATTTTTTAGGTGAGGTCAGGCCAGGTTTTCCTTTTTAATTGTATGCTTAATTACTGTTTTTTTTTTCCCTTGAAAGAAAAATTTTCTTTGAAGGTCAAGTTGTGTAAAGCTCTGCTTGTGGTTGTGATGGTGATGGTGATGATATGAACGTGAATGATGCTGTGATGTGATTCGTTTCAGTCGTTTGGTTATGTTGATCATATTCCTTTTCTTCAAAAAATGGCTATTATTTGCCTTTGATACAAAACTGAAGCATAACGAGGATAGATGTTAAATGAAAGGTCAAATCATCTGGACACAAGCATCGGGCTCGCAAAATCTGTAGTTTTTAATGCTAGCTTGAATTTGTCTATATTCTGTTGCTTCATTTAAGATCGCTCATCGATATCGTAAGTCAAAAGAAATGTGTATCAATACTTTATGACCGGATAATATCAATTATCTGAGTATATAGGATTTCTTCTGTAAACCAGATGGCACGCAATAAAGGTTGTATGAATGGACAGTTGATATCACATAACATCAATTATCGAAGAGAAAAATTTTCTAACGGAGACTTCCTGCTGTAAGAATTTACATTTTGTTAACCGGACGAGAATAAACGTATCTCAAAAGCCACAACAAAATAAATCACACACTCGTACTAACATTACACAAATACGAGCCTATGAAGTTATGAACAAGAGGAATGGTAAGGCTCATTGACTAAACTACTACTGTTGATTGAGAGTCATTTCCCCTCCTCGATTACATACCACACTCCAAATACTGCAAGAAAAATAATTTTAATGGCTTAAAACAAAGACAACAATTCAATGATAATGAGTTGCTTCCATGGATAATCTACAAAAACCTTCAATCCTCGTCCTCATCATCAATTTTTTGCCCAAATCCTCTTGGCTCAGCTCTGTCTTTCGCCCTAGCCTTTTTGCCACCCTTCTTAGACGTCTCCTCTTTCTCAAACTTCTCTCTTTCCCTTCACTATTATGTAAATTACCTGCGCGCCAGAACAACAGAAGAAAAAAACACACACACACAAACGATCCTGATTTACTGGCACATAGAAATAACCCACACATCCCAAAATGACAACTTTATTGACAAACGTTTTGTATAATTGATGAATTGATCTATTTTACCCCAATCGTGAGAACCGATAGAGCAAGGAAGGCAATGAAGAAGAGAATTGATATGATGGCAGATGGAGCATCACCAGCAGTGGATGAGACTATCTCGTAAGAGTTATCAAAGGGTGGTTTCTGAAGGTAATACTTCTGCCGAAGTGTCGGTTCTTTCTCGAGGAATTCTATGATCTGGGTTGTAAAAATAGAGTGGTTTTCCAGACGAGGGATTCCTTGGTAGAAATAAATTGGTGTTGGTGGTGTTAAGAAAATGGAAAAGTTCTGGCTTGAAACTGGAGAGGATTACAGGTGGTGGAGATAGAAAACTAGAAGTTGAAGAACCAATGATTCATCTGCCACCACCCCTTTTCGTTTCGTCCCCGCGTAGCAACTCTTAAGCGGATGGGTGTTGAGAAGAATCTGTAATGTTATCTAAGATCTCAGGATTCAATGGCACTGGAATTACTACATTCAAGGGTAAGAATGACAGAAACCCAAATACACAGGGCCATCCACAGGTATTTTACCCTCTATGTTTAATAGTTTGAAATCTATTATTAAACCTTTTTATCTTTCGGAAAATGTCATTACTCTATGGACTTCCTGTTATGTTAATCCCGTCTTTTGCATCATATATTTCATGAATGACAATCCCATGAAATTCGTATTCATCAACAATAACTGAAAAGAGATTTTGGCTCCACAATTTCATAAACAATCTTGGAAGTCCTAACCTTTTGAGTCACTCCGGAAAGATTCGTTTTTTCAGCATCATTATGATCAAGGTGGGAAAATACTGGAATGGATCAATATCTGATCCATCCTACGGATGGAAGTTCAGTTCCACGGGTTACCTGTTTGGAATTTCACCTCCTTTACCACCAATCCAGGAATCTTCGTCTTTAAAATATCGGCTCCCAAATCCCCTGCTATAGAAATAGAGTTGCCTCGTTTGTTTTTCCATGAAAAAAATACCATAATCAAACGACAAAAAGTTTCATTCCAACACATATTGCTCTAATAACAACTTCATTTACCCATCAAAAAAGTTCATACAATCCTACACTCTATTTTTAAAACGTTAGTACGCTGTTCTGTTGTCCTTACCCAAACACACCTTTTGTGTAAATAAAAGGGGGAATGACGTTCCTGTGGTTTTCTGAAAATCCAAATACCCCCACAAATTGATTTGAATCTCAGCCGTTCATTTTTTGTAATTAATGGCTGAGATTCAAATCAATTTATCAGAGGGGTATTTGGTTTTTCAGAAAACCACGGGCGGAATTTGGAATTCCCCCGTAAATAAAAACACAATATCAAATACAAGACTTTTAAACATGAGAAAAGAAAAAGAGTTTAAAATTGGGTTTACCAATTTTATTTATTTATTTTTTTGACAAATAGATATTAACAATATTTCTTTTGAAATATAAAAAATTTAATGATTTTTTTTTTGGATAAATTTTAAACTAGGAGGACATTTCAAGGAATAAGTGTGTATCTAAAATTTTAAACAAATATTTGTCTGGAAATTATAGTATCGAAATATGTTTTGACCAAATTATATGTAGTCTCTGGCAAACTTAGTTTGCACTACTTGCCCTCTTACTATAAAAATAATTCGTGTGAGATTGACACTTACCCTTATAATTTAGACTTTGATTATTCATTAATTTTTATATTGGGACAATAACTTCCTACTATTACAATTAGTAAGCCTTACTCTCTCCATCTAACAATTGTAGAAATCTATTGAGGAGAATTTATAAAATTAAAATGAAATAAATTAAAATAAAAAATTGCAAAAATTAATCAAAGGGACATTGCGATTAAAATTTGTTGATGACAAACCAGCGAATCAAATAAACATAACCACAAGCATATAGTTTATTTGTCAGTAGCTCTTTGCCAAATATTATTTCAGCTTTAGCAGAGTTTGACTTGGTCTGAAGAATCAAAATCAAAATCTGCAGGAGTATTCATGTATCTACCATATATAGGTGACGATTCTGTAAAGCTAATATTGTCTCCCGAATGAGTTTTGTTTGGGACAAGCACAAAATATACAGCATCACAAGTCACAAGTGGAGAAGGCAGGCAGAACTCACCAGTTTTTTTTTTTTTTTTTTAAGAAATAACTGATAAAGGGTTCTTATGTTATAAGTAAAGGAACACACTATTATATGTAAAATAAAAAATTTAAAAAAAAAAACTCTTTTATTGGTCACTTAAATCCACGTGAAATTTCTGACTATATGTGATGACATTGAACCCACATACCTTAATTTTGTTTCTCCATTTGTCTGTGGATTCTATACCGTCTGATTTCATACTCGGAATCTTTGTACAACTACATTGTTCATGTTATGCCGTCAAAATTTGTCCACGTCTCCTACCTCCGCTGTCAACTAACATCAGTTTTCTTTTTTCATTTTCCAATTCGTCCAACCGAATATTGAATATCAAAAAGCTCAAGGGCAAAGTCGGTGTTAGAAAAATAAACTTATGAATTTACCAAATAACCTGATACCTTAAGGAATAGGGTACGTTTCTATAGCTATACTATACTCACAGGAAAATCTCACATGATCAGGTCTATCCAATCAACAATAAATGACACGTGTCGAAATATAATTCGATGGAGAGTAAAATATACACAGGTGGCTATCAGATACAGCGAGTACCAGCAATAGAAAAAGTGTTATTGAAATGAAAGAAGAGATATTTTGAGAATCAAAAAATATCTAGCTAAGTCGTCCACGTAGGCAACCAGTGCGAATTCGATCTGGAATCAATATTGCACTTTTTCTTGCCTTTTCCCTTTCTCCACACCACCTCCAAACTTTGACTGCTCAGTTTCCCTTCTCTTTCTCGCCTCCCAAACACCCCCTTAAATCTCTCAGAAACTGAATTTGACATAATATATCTTAAAATATTTGTAATTTTGTGATACGAAAATGGGGGAAGAGGTGAAGATGACCGACTATGGAACGAACGAGAACGGAGAGAATAACGGAGACGAAGAGAGGATTATAGAGTGGGAGATGGGATTACCGAACGGAGAAGATCTAACGCCGTTATCACAATCGTTAATTCCTCCAGAACTTGCCTCAGCTTTCAGCATCTCTCCAGTACCATACCGTACGCTCGTCGATGTGAACCGCGCGTCGCAGAGTACGCTCTCATCGATATGTGGAAGCCAATCGCACGCTTTCTCATCGACCAAAAATAATAACATCAAGTCCTTCGCAGAAATGGCCAACCCAATGGTTCTCGAAACGGAAGAAATCGATCAAAACGGGTCGGGTTCAGACGCCAGAAAATCCCACAAACCCGACTGTACTGAAGAAGCGGATTCGGCGCTCAGAACCGAAAATTCAAACGAGGATCCGTCCGCGAGGACGCTAAAACGGCCGCGTTTGGTATGGACACCACAGTTACACAAACGATTCGTGGACGTGGTGGCGCATCTTGGGACAAAAAACGCAGTGCCCAAGACGATTATGGAGCTGATGAACGTTGAAGGTTTGACACGTGAGAACGTCGCGAGTCACTTGCAGAAATATCGGTTATACTTGAAGAGGATGCAAGGGTTATCAAACGACGACCCGACTTCGTCCGATCATCAGTTATTCGCGTCTACACCGGTGCCGCCTCAGTGTTTACATTACGAGAATGGCGCCGGGAACAGTACGGGCCACGTCAGTAGCGACAATAATAATAATAATGGAAATAACAATAATGGTAATAATAATGAAGGGCACATGGGAGTTCCTATGTACGGAGCGCCGGCAGCAATGATGTCGGTGCCGATGTATGGGATGATGAACCAGGGGTTTCATCATGGTCATGCGTTCGACCCGAGTATGTATAATATGAATATGAACATGGGGATGAATATGAACATGGGGATGAACAATACGATGCATCAGAGGGATTGGCCTGTGAACAAGCACGGGCACGGATCTGTTGTGTCGCACCCGCATTATATGCCTCCTCCTTGTGATAAATGATTGGATGATTCGATTTACGGGAATACTTTTCAGGCCTTAAAAAGAGGTGATTCTCTTTGTTTTACTTTTAATGAAATTAATGTTGCTGTTATATACATAAATATATATGTATCAAAGATCTGTTGCGTTTCTAATAAATGTATCTTCTAGTTGAAGTGGATAAGCTTATGATCAGGAGGTGAACTGAATTTCTGGCATTAATGATTTTTTTTAATTAATTTGTCTATACAAAAACTGGAATACATGAATTAAATGCTAAATCCCATTTTAATGGTTTAATTTCTTTGATCTATGGAGTTTTTGTTATTTGCATCTGGGTATGCTATCTGCCTATATATTCAATCCGTTTATGGTTTAAAAATAGTTTAAACAGAAATTCAGTATGGTAAGTGATGATGAGAAACGAAATACCTGTGTGACAATGTTAATTGGGTAACTTAAATGTTTAAAATTGAGTATAATAAGTGATGATGGAGGTAACTGAAAGGAAAAACTTTGGTGATAATGTGAGGTGGGTAAAATTGTTGACCATCTAATTGCCAGAAATACAGGATAATCTGCACTTCTTTGTGTTGTGAGATTGCATCATGTTTTATTTTTACTTACTGTCATCTACTTGGTTATAATGCCATGTTCTTCTATTGTTTTGAATACTAATGTTAGTATAAAGCTTTCTCGTGTTTGTGAAAATTGTTTTGGTATTAGTAGTTTGTTCATTTTGATTGCATATTATTACATGTACAGATTTGTTTGTTACCTGCTTTTAGAGTGATTTTACTTCTCTGTGCTTTTCAAATATTCTAATAATGAATGTTCAGGCTTGGAGCTTTTCTTTTATAGAAAGACATTAACACACAGTTCCAAGGCTATCCATGCCTTATCAGATGGCTGTATACTTTTTTTTAAACTTGATATACTAAACTGCATTCTGCAGACAAACTTTTATTTATTTATTCTCTGTAATCTTTCAGATTAAGATGCCCTGAGTGACTTGGTTTGAACTCAACTGGGAAGTGGTTGTGTACTGGATATTGAGTGCTAATGAAGTATGTGCAGACACTTCTAGTGTGTATTCCTAACACGATCTGGAATAAGAGTTTAGATCAGCAAAGCTTGCTACCTTCTATGTCTCAACATATACCTCCTTCCATTTATAGTGGATCAGCATACTGCTCAAGGTCTACCTGGAGGAAAACCAGTTATAAAGTACATTCTAAACTTGGTTTTTATTGATAAATGTCTTTAGCTTATGTATTCATAAAATACTCATTTTCGTTAATAAACCTGAGTTCATAAACGAATAAAAAAATAATGCAAATTTTATAAAGTAGCCCTGCAGTACTGGTCATTGAATGCCTTGATCAACTTTTCGTCCGTGTCTCTTTTGAGATTTCTCCATTTTTTCTATGTTCTTGAAAGGTAGAAGACTTTTATTAATTTATTTTTTTAAATGTCGATTCTGTGGCCCTTTAACATATGCTCAACCATTTGAAATTTATGGCCTGTTGTCAGGTATATAATTATTAATTTATGAAGTTCTAAACTATATGAGTATCCTCTATGCTGAAGTTATGGTCATGTTATTTAATTTTTCTTTGACCTTTGAAGGATTTTCTGGATAAGGACATTAACAAGTGTCATTGTAGCACTTCAGGGCAATGCTCTAAGTCTGCTGGTTCTGCGGCCATTGTTGATTCATTGTGTTGATTACTGTCTGGCAATATGGGCAATCACTTGTACTGAACAGAGTATTCCATTTGAATCTTTGATATACTTTTCAATATTTTTACTGCAATTAATGTATGAAAACTTACCGAATTATTATGGAAATTGAAATGAAGATCCACTTGAATTCACTGCTAATGTTGCAAGAAAGTACCTGTTTGGGGAAATTGTAACAGCATATTGTTTGGTTGCATATGTATTGGTATTACTTTGATTTTGAAAACATCTTTTCTCATTGGTGATGCAATCAATTATTTTGGTGGTGGGACAAGTTGCATTTCGGTCACTTCTGACGTTTCTGTCTGTCTGCACTTTCAGTAGTACACTGCAGACACAAGTCAGTTGGCATTCTTTGTAAGATCTTTACAACAGAACTTTTAATTAGTTGGGTTTCCTTTTTTCTTTTTAGTTTTTGTTTCAGCCTTTTGAACAGATATGTAATGCTAATGGTGGATGAGAAGGGAAAAAACAAATACATCTGTAGTTGAGGTTCCAGTCTTTGTGGGTTAACTGATTGATGAATATAATCAAGAATCCAAACGTATGAAGTTCGTCAAATTGTGACCAGTTTGTCTATTAGTTAAGTGGATGTTGAAAATTTGCTTTATTGTTCCCATTTATGTTTTACAATTGATATGTATGGGACTCAAGCTTCCATTTGAGGTTTGATTCATGGCTGCAATTGACAGATGGTTAAGTTTTATTTACATATAGAGAATAAAGGGCAGTATTAAATTTGGTTTCAGTGAAAGGACCAGGACCCCTTATAAGAACATCTGCGTCATTTTTTCTGTCGGGGTCACTAATCGAGCTCTTTGTCTCTTACTATTTTGCTGGACTGTGTTTCCAAGATTTGCGAGGTTAACAACTTGAATTTTCTTTTCTTCCTTCGGTTTCTTCTACGCAACATTTGGACTTGCTTATGGAAAACGTTGTTTGCCCGAGAATGATAAGCTAGAATCATACTGAGATGCAAACTTATTCTGCTTTGTGATCGACAAAAATAAACTAACTAGCTTTACGTATACGGCTGCAAATGGTCGAAAAAGTAAAGGAAATGCTCGTTCACGAGGATTAATAAATGAGAAGAGCTGGATAAAGTGAATTAAAAAGAATAAAAGTTAAGTGGTGGAGACGGTTACAATAGTGCTGGAAAGGGTGGCTTTTCGGTTATTGAATAGTCGCTCGTTTGGTACTCTAACAGGGATTTTTCAAGCAACCGAGAGAAGGGCACATTTAAGAACTTTCGGAGATTAAGGCTCAACGGTTTAAGTAAGTGACCTGAAATTCATTTGTTCCTGTTGAGGTGTGAAATAGTATAAATGAGTGCATCTTCATAAACTTGGAATTGATGGGTCGATTTCTCGATTTCAATTCATAAGACTACACCTTCAAATCCTATAAGATAATAACATACTTAAAATGATGTTGGATATATTTTCTAACAGAAAAACTCTTATATCTTAATCAATGAAAAGATATAGGAAAAATTAGAAGAGAGAGAATCAAAATTTTAGATTAACTTTTCTTTTTTCTGTAGAGAGAGAAAGAAAAAAAGATCCTTGTTGTCTTCATTCTTTTTTCCTTTATTCTTAATTGTTACCTTTATTTCACGTAACTTTTCATCGGAGAATGGGAATAATTGAATCTTTTGTCTTTGAACAATATGCTAACTGTATTTCATTAATATTCACATTACGTCATATCTCAGAGTCGTAAATTCTGTTATTGTTGCTTCGCCTGAAGCTGATAAGCGATGGGACAGACAATTCCTAATGATCAGGCAGTTTCTTTGATCACAGGCCTGAGGTTTCTCTGTGTCTTCTAATCATTCTCATTTTTATAAGTACAGAAGATATATGCGGGTCAGGGATCAGGGGTGTCATGGAATATACAAGTTTCTTTCCTTGAGCCGACGTAGACATTGTTGAGTATCGAATCACAGAATACCCTGACATGCATGCGATAGCATATATAAGTGCTAACTGTGGTGCCAAGAGTCTATAAAAAATTCTCTCGAGTGTCCTCTCATTTTCTGCCCAAACAGTTTTTTTTTCACGATTTAACATTTATGCTTTAGCATATATAAGTGCTAACTGTGGGAATATGGAAATGGAGGAGTGTTTATAATTTACACTACGAGAACAAATAGCGAGGGCACTACAATAATCCCAATAATAATCTCAATGGATATAACAACAATAGATGATTTATGAGAGAATCTACTAAGAGTCGGTCTTATTTTGATTATGAGGTCATTTTATTTTGAGCTTAAGATAATTTCAGCACTACATTTCACCTCAATTTACTTCATTTCACCTCAATTTTGAGATGAAATTTACCCAACCTTTACTCTGGCTATATTGACACCTGATGTGAAAGTAAGAAGCCGTAAAAGAAATAAACATATGGTACATCTCAGTGACACATGATAACTCTTAAGGTTTCATTTATACCCAGGATTACATGGTAGCTCTCAAATTGACCACCCATTAACTCTCTTCCCAACAGTTCTATGTGGTAGTTTTTTAGAAGGTTAGAGCTAGCATTAACACAAGAGTTATAGCTATTACCCACGCACAGATGTATAGATGTACAACTATTATCAACCCACTTTTTTCAATAACATTTCAGGGACATTTTTTGGGAGATAGCAGTAACACTATACATGTACTCTGTCTTCTAATATCCTTACGTGGTCACTTTTTGAAAGACAAACAATAATCTTATACACGTACTAGATAAACGCATTCGATCCTTTCACAAATTTAAGCCTACGTTCTATCATTGTCTTATTCTCTCTCTCTACAAATAAAAAATCCTTAAAATTTAACTTGAGTGTTGGAAAGATTTCATCGGGTAGCAGGCATTCCT
>JAVXUL010000008.1:10285123-10299555 GCA_035590515.1 Trichilia minutiflora | reverse complement strand
TTAACAAACATGAGTTCATAAATGGATAAAATTATGCAAATTTTATACAGTAGTCCTACCATACTGATTATTGAATGCCTTGATCAACTTTTCATCTCTCTGTCGCTTATGAGATTTCTCCATTTTTTTCCCATGATCTTGAAAGGTAGTGGATTTTTATTAATTTATTTTTTTTTAAAATGTTGATTCTTTGGCCCTTTGACATATGCTCAACTATTTGAAAATTATGGCCTGTTATCAGGGTATTTGAAAATTATGGCCCTCTGACATATGCTCAACTATTTGAAAATTATGGCCTGTTATCAGGGTATATAATTGTGAATTTATGAAGTTCTAAAATATATGAGTATTCTCTATGCTGAAGTTGCGGTCATTTTATTTCATTTTTCTTTAACCGTTGAAAGGATTTTTTGTTTAAGGACATTAACAAGTGTCACTGTAGCCATTTCAGGGCAATGCTCTCACTCTGCTGGTTTTGTGGCCGTTGTTGATTCATTGTGTTGATTACTCTCTCGCAATATGGCCAATAACTCTTACCGGACATAGTATTCCATTCAAATCTTTGACGGACATTTCAATTTTTCTACTGCAACTAATGTACGAAAATTTATTGAAATATTATGGAAATTTAAATGAAGATCCTCTTGGATTCACTGAGAATGCTGCAAGCAAGTACCACTATGGGGAAACATTAACAGCATATTGTTTGGTTGCATACTTGGAAATCTGCTCTTTTGTCTGATAGTTCAATTTTTTAACAGTTAAAGGCCTCTGAATGCTAATATAATTTATTTTGTATCTGCTATGTTATATATTGGAATTACTCTGATCTCGAAAACATCTGTTGTCATTGTTGATTCAATCAATTTTTACGTTGGTGAAATAAGTTGCATTAAGGCCACTTCAGGTGTTTCTTTGCGTGTCTGTCCTTTCAGTACTACACTGCAGACATAGTTGGCATTCTTGTAAGATCTTTAGAACAAATATGTAATGTTAATATTGGGTGAGAAGGAAAAGAACAAATACATCTGCAGTCGTTGTGGGTTAAAAGATTGATGAATATAACTATGAAAGAATCCATTGTATATACGTTTGAAATTCCTCAAATTGTTACCAATTTGCCTGTTCATTCAGTGTATGTTGAAAATTTACTTTATATTTCCCATCTCTGTTTTACAATTGATATTGTATGGGCCCCAAGCATCCATTTTAGGTATGATTCATGGCAGCAAATTACAGAGGGATAAATTTGGTTACATATAGAGAATAGCAGGAAGTATTATATTTAGGTTTCAGTGAAAGGATCAGTACTGCTTAAGAGAACATCTGCATCAGTCATTTTTTGTCACCAATTGAGCTCTTCGCCTCTTACCATTTGCTGGACTGTGTTGCAAGATTTCGAGGTTAACAATTTGAATTTTCTTTTTTAACTTCAGTTAGTTTCTTCTATGAAACATTTAGGTTACTTATGGAATGGAAACCTTTGCATGCCCAAGAAATAAAAGCCAGAATCATACTGAGATCTAAACTTTGGTGCTTTGTGATATTCATCAAGAAAATAAAGAAACTAGCTAGATGTATATATTAATGAAATGCTTGTTCCATGAAGATTAATAATTGAGAAGTGCTCGATAAAGCGAACTAAAAAGAATAAAAGTTATGCGGTGAAGGATAAGATAAGTGACGCTACTTTAATAACGTTTGCAATGATGCTGGAAAGATTGGCTTTTCGGTTTTTGAATGGTCGATCATTTGGCTCTCTTAACAGCTTTTGAAGAATAAGGTTTTGATGCCTGTTAGTTTAAGAAGGAATTTAAGATCTGCGGACACCGAAAGAGAGTTTGTTAGACGTTTGTATTTATCGATATAAAAAACTCATTCATGATAAATTGGGGGTGTAATAACATAAATATAGGATTTTTAACGTTATAAACTCATTTATTTAGTATATGAAAAAAATTTATATTAATAGACTTTTTTAAATTTACTAATATGTACGTAAATATGCTCCATCCGGTCACGGTGATCCTCTAAAAAAATGTATATAGAGCTAATGCGGACAATATCATGATTTTAACATTTATGCTTCGGCAGTTTTTAAGTGCTGTGGAAATGGAAAAAAGGAGCAGCGTTTAGTCGTTTACATTACAAGAACGGTGCTTGGAACAGCGGGGGCACGTCAGTAGTGATAACAATAGTTAATAACGGTATAGAAATAATGGACTTGAAGTTCCAATGTACGGAACGCTGGCAACAGTGATGTCGATGTCAATGTATGGAATGATGAACCGGGAGTTTGATCATTGTGACCCGAGTATGTACAATATAAAATATGAACATAGTACGAACATGAATATGGGCATAAACAATATGATGATCAGAGGGATTGGTCTGTGAACCAGTACGGGCAAGGGTCCATTATGGCCTTCCTGTCAGTGAGCTATCCCCTTTCACTCAGCCAAACTAATACTAAAATCAAGCTTCCTTTGTGCCTCGATGATCAAAAGAACATATGTTTCGTTTTCTTACCAGGAATTGTATAGCCGCTACGAGATCATAATGACCTCCCTTTCAAGAGTACTTTGAGCTATCCTTGTTAAAATGAAAAAGCTTTCAAATCTTGTAAAATCAGTGCATACTTAGTGCTTTTCGAACATTCTTTCTTGCATATGCTCAAGAGAGTTTTTACTTTATAGACTCTTCACATCTTTACGCTGACACCTTTCTCATAATTTCAATGTGGTGACACAGTCCTCGAAATTCTTCTTGAGTGTCATTGTAACTTATCAGCCGACATTAAACTTAGTAACATGTTGCGGTTACACAACTAGTTGAAAAAGTGTAAGGTGTTATAACATTGACAATCCACTTCAAAAAGAGTGTAAGGTGTTGTAACATTTAGCCTGTACCGAAAACTTGCAAACGGGCAAAACCAAACCAAGATGCGTAGTTTCAAAGGTAAGCTCCACGGAGAAACTTAAGAAGTAGAAGTCAAGCAAAGGGAATATGTTGATCGCTGGGGGCCTCTTTCTCGCCTGGATAACTGGTTGTAATAACCACTTGGCATATCAGGTAGCCTCTATCCAACTGCAACCAGGAAAATTTCAGTTTTCTTTTCGGCATCATCTTTTTCAATCTTGTAACCTTGTTCAATCTGCCAGCATTGGCATATAAATCAGTTAACAACAAACTATTAGCTGCACTCCCAGGCTCTAGCTTTGACAAATGCTTAGCAACTATTTCAGCAAGATCTATATTCCCGTGATTCTTACATGCTCCTAATAATGCTCCCCATACAAATATATCGGGCTCAGTGGGCATTGTTTTGATCAAATCGTATGCCTCAGTAAGTCTTCCAGCTCAACCAAGTAGATCCAGCATGCATGTATAATACGCTGATCTTGGTATAATGTTGCAAGCAGTGAGAACCGCTGTGAAAGTCAGGTGATCAAGCTTGTTTCCCTCTTCCATCTGATAAAACAGCTCAATCGCTTCATTGCAATACCTCACATATCCTCAAATCATCCAGCTACAAGTAATTTTGTTCCTTTCAGACATCTTATTAAACAAGGTTCAAGCTGCACATACAAACCACATTTTGAATACATGTCAACAAGTCACGAACAAATCAACTTCCACCCCAATCATGCGAGCATACCCATGAATTTCTTTCCCAAGCCTCAGATCTGTGACACTTGCACAAGCAGACAAGATAATACTAATTGTAGCAGAAGTTGGATTGCACACTTGACTAACATCTTCTTAAATGTATCAAAAGCCTCATCATTACAAAAATTCTGTACCAAACCGGGTATAACAGAAGTCCAATATACTGCATCAGGCTGAACCCCATTAGAGCACATCAATTCAAAAAGCTTAGAAACCACTATATGATCACCCTTCTGCGAAAATCTTGCTATTAACGTATTCCACATGACTACGTTAGGCTTTACTCCTAGGATTTCCGTATCCTCTAACAAATTCAATGCTTCATTTGCATGTCCATGTTAAACATACACAGAAACCATTGCATTCAGTGTGACTGTGTCTTTCTCCCATCTGCGTCTTTCTCCCATCAAACACCTGTTTTTGCAATTTCAGTATTTCCACATTTGGAGTACTTATCAATCAGGGCGCGAATAACAAATCCATCAGTTTCAGATGAATGTTTTAACACCACATAATAATGTATTTGCTCTCCGGTTCTTACGTCAGACACATGCCTACATGCTTTTAACACGCTAGGAATGACAAATATGTTTTGCTTCAGGCCTAGACCTTGCATTTCATGCAACACATTTACAGATTCTTGATGATAACCTCGTCGAGCGTAGGCCCACTGATGGCAATCCAACGCCCAACATTTGTTTTGGGAATTTCATCAAACAGTTTTCGAGCATAGAGTGTATTTCGAGAATCTGTACAGAAGGATATGAGCTTGGAGGTAAACAGGGTCCAATGAGCTAATCCAGTGACGATCAGGTGTGCGTGTAGTACTTTACCTGTGCTCCACGCTCGATCACGCGTGTAGATTTCGATAAGTTATCTGTAGGCAGTGGTGACATGTGGAATAAACGGCGGATGATGGAGCTTTGTTGATGTGACTTGATCATTGAAAGAACGTTCATTGCGTCAGAGGCAGTGATGAGAAAGAAAGAGCAATTCACATTCACCGTAAAAAGAGTATCCAGCCGTATTAACAGACCGGTAGGTTGTTCTGAGCAAACTATGTATAACGAATAATCATTGATTCGAGTCAATTAGTAATATTATAATTTTAATTAATCCTATCTTTTATTTTTAAACTATTTTAAAATCATAGATAAATATAGAAATACGATTAAAACAAAAACTCGTAAATTCTATTCTCAATTAAACAAAAAAAAAATCATTTAAATAGGATAAACATCAAACAATTCTGTAAATCTTATTTTTCTCTATCTCATGAGCAAAATTTTTAAAAATAATAATAAAAAATTTATTGAAATAAATCAGAGAACTCTAATATAAATTAAATTATTAAATGACACTATCGTACTTGTAAATGAAACTATAACCATATAAATATAACATGTATACCTTGCCCTGAAGTGTTCGAAGGCTGCATTTCATCTTTTTGTAAGATGTTAATTTGCTTGCTCTCCATGGCAGTGGTTGGCTATCAAGTTTGGTACTAGTCTTCCTCAAGTTTCTTCGGTGTTGGATCTTTGGGAAAGGCATTATTACCAAATCTTACAGTTTGCAGCTTTACAATATTAGCCTTTTGGCAGCTCTCTTCATTTTTCATTCCATTTGGAAGTGTATTAATAAACTTCGATGCAATGATAAGGGAATTTCATTTCATAATGTCAAAGTCATTGTGAGGCGCGTATTCATTTTTTCAGTAAATTTTGCCTGGCTTCGTTTCTTATGGTGGCAATGGGGATATTCTCGACGGTTTGGTGGTTTCAAGCTCTTTTGGTCGCGCTCCTAAAATTCACATTCTTTTGTGGCACCACCCTCCAACGGGGTGGATAAAGGCCAACACGAATGGTCTTTCAAAACTCAACTAAGAAAGTGTTAAGATATCAAGTGTGAGTGAGTGAAATGAAAAAGTCCCATATTAAAAAGTTACAAGACAAATGAGTAATATATAAGTGGAATGGACCAATAGATCCAATACTTTAAGGTTTTGGGTTAGAAGTGGTGTTCAAGTCAATGAATGTATTAACTCATTTGACTTAAGTGTGTTCTCCCCCTAGTTTGGGTGGGCTCCTTGATTTCAAGAGCTGTTTGTGATGTTATTTTTTTTCGAAATTCTAGGGTTGGTTTTTTTGAATGGTTTTAGTCTGCCTTTGCAAGTGAATATTGTCTACTATACTGAGTTATTGATTGTTTTTCTCTTGGTTATTGAGATAGCGGCTAAAAAGAATTGGATACATTTATGGCTTAAAACGGACTTGAAATTAGTTATACTTCTTCCTCAAAATGCTTCTCTAAGTCGACCATGGAATCTCAGGAATCGCTTGATCAATTATCCGTTACTTCTTTCGTTCTTCAATGCATTTTCGCTGCACACACTTTTATGGAAAACAACCATGCAACTGATAAAATTTCATGCTAAAATTAGGTCAAAAATAAAAATACCATTTCATAATATTTTCTTATTTTTATAACTTGATTTAATATGCAATTAATATGATTAATTTAAATATATACTGTTAAGGAGATTTCACGATTATATAAATTCAAAGCTCATAAGAACGTAAATTTCAAATAACAGTTTAAAGTTCATTAAGATTCTATGTTCAAAATTCGCATTATAATAAATCTTATAATGGATATATGAATTCAAGACCTCTCGTATTGATTGAAGAACAAGCACATGAGTCTGAAACTTTTTACTTCATTATTATATTATTAGAGGTCCCGAGACCTATAACGCCAATTGTTGATTTAGTTTTTATATGAGAATATAAGGTTTTTTAAGAATCTCAAAGGATTGGGATTATCTCACTGTCTCTTACGTTGCTAGGAGATCTTGGTTAGGAGCTACAAATAAATTTAGATCTGACTGAGCTTTTGAGACCATTCTACAAGATTATTCTGACTCAATTGACAAATTCAAATGAGATATTTAAATATGCGGATAAGTAAGGATATTAATATGACAATTACCTCCCATAAAATAAACACATTATCTCTCAATCTTCCGAGAGAAACAATGAATATGTGACATGTATATAATTTAGATAAACAACTGATACTTCTTTTATTGAATTACAATCAAATTTTTTATGCATCGTCGGTTCTCTCCATATAAAAAATAATGTTGAATTGCTGTCAAATTTTTTATTCACCGTTGGTTTTCTTTTCATGTAAAAAACAAAATTTTAATTTAAGTATTGAAATTTTTTTATTAAGAATTTAATTTTTTTCCTAATCATGTATTTCGATTTCAAGCATGTCTAGCTCTATTGATATCAGAACAATCTTAATGCATGCGAATCAAGATAAAGAAATTTCCTACATTAATATATATTAAAACAAACTAAGATTAACAGTAAATAAAATTTTCATCCCAAGAAATATATACATATTTTTGTTTAGATTAATAGTTCGTTACCAAATTTAATTAAGTACATGGGAGATTATAAATATCATTTTATAATTTGATTTTTTTAAAATTGATTTAATAAGTGATTAATGGGGTTAATATATACTAAAGAAACTAAAATTAAAAATATATATATATATTAATAGTTCACTATAAAATTTAGTTTTTGATTGTGTATTGGATGGGTATCGGGTAGCTAGCGCGAAACTCAATTGTGAAAACTTTATGTAATATAGGTTAATTATAAAATTTAATATATTTTTATTGGGGTATTTTGTCACGATTCGGTCTACTGGTCCAGGCCCATTTCCATGACCTTATCCAAGCCCGTCAAATGTCTATGTCACTCCTAAGTGAACTCCTTGATACGACGTCGTCCTAAGAAGTCGACTACATCACATTGGAAATGGCTAAATCACCTCAGGTACTCTTCTCGAGGCGCCTAGTTAACTCCTTCGAAGTATTCACGGTTAACTCGCACTCGGGTCTGGGACCTCCAACGACAAGCCTTTCGGGCTTGGGGGGTCGAATCAATGAGATAATATAAAATAGCAGTGACTCGCGGGCATTCGAGATATGCAAGTCTTCACCACATTACCTTCTGGCGACATCGGGGTTATAACCTGCCATATGAAGGCCTCCTAAAGACCAGGAGATTCCATTCTCAGGAGAACTAGAAGCTTCACTCGGAGGGGCCTATACTCGGATCTCGGGGGTGATATGACGAGGAACAGTATTACAATTCCCCATACCCCCTGGCTTTGTAACAGATTGTCCTGGACATGTCAGCCATGCAGCAACACGTGTCCAAAGGTACAAACTCCCAGGTTTCTAATATACAGTATCCCAAAAATCGAGGGAAAGGGGGGTCTGATTCATTTGATCACTTTTGAGAAAACCCACTGTAAAACATTCTCGCACTTTTCAGTGATTTTTAAGCATCATTCTCAGGGAATAAAACATTCCATTTGCATGCTTCCCTTGCACTCTTGCTTTCTTGTATGTACACCCCTATCACACACTAAGTAAAATTCTCTCTGACTTAAGTATCGGAAGGTTTTCGTCGGAAAACCGGCTTTACCCCTGAGGTGTTCGATGTTTTGCAGTCTCAAGCTTGGGAATAGGAAATAAAGACCTGCTGATGCTCGAGGTTAAGGACGAGACCAATTTTTGCATCAATAATTTTAAAATAAAAAAGTATATTAGTAAATTGATTACATGTAATACATTTGTATTAATTTAAACATATGAATATGCTTTAAAAAATGAGTATTGAAAATACAGTAACTTTTCACTGTTAAATATTAAAGATTTTTTATAAACTATATGTTTTAGTAATTTTTTACTAACATTAGTTTTAAGATTTTTAATTTAATATATTAATAATTAAATTATTAAAATATTAAAAATGAATATGCAAATAAAATATATTTTAATTTATTATAAATTGTAACAATATTCTAATAAACTAAATTAATCATAGTATGTATAACTCCATACTCCATATGAAAATTTTATAATAATATATACATTTAAAATTCTAATATTATTTTACTATAAACTGTAAAAATTAAAATTAAAAATATATTAATTAAAAAAGAAATAATTTATTACCTGAATATTAGGTAATAGTTACCTATTGTCTAGATAACGAGTTATTTACCATTAATAAAGAGTAAATTATTATTAATTAAGAGTAAATGATGGAGATTTATTTATTTTAATCTAACAGATCACAAAGTTTCAATTATTGATATATAATTTTCCCATTCACTGAGATTTGATAATAGATTTCCACTATAAATACACATGACCGACAAGTCATCCTTAGCGAAATAAGGTGTACAACAAATCATCTATCATTATTACCTTGAACGGCAAATCCTTTGGTTTCCATATTTTATATAACTGAATAAAAGGACGAATTACAATTATATACATGTCTGTAAGCAGCTGAGAACTCATTTTGTATTCAATGTAAAACTTGACCTGGCATTTGCAAGGCAATCTGGTTTTTACTTATGTCAGCTCATAGAATATTACAAACTCTTAGCAAAATTTTATTCTCTCTCTTCCCCAAGTCCAATTTCAATCTCTTGATAAGAATGCATCATCCTCGGTTATGAACAGTGATAGTTCAGCGGCCTACTGTGAGTACTGAATGAATTGTAGACATGGTGGCAGCAGAACTATTTCCCAACAATGATTCATTGCTTGCTTTAAATGGAACAATAACAGTACTATACGGTGGTATATCTGGCAACGTAGCATCACCGTCCAGATACTGCATCACCTGCCTCATGGTAGGCCTAGCTTCTGGGTGAGGGTGTGAACAAAAGAGTCCGAGTTTGAGAATCAACTCCATTTGCTCCTCTGGATAAAGACCTTCCAGTCTTGGATCACTAACATCAAGAATAGCTCCTCTTCTCCAGGAATCAATGACCCAATCAATCAAATTCACCAATTCGGCAGATCTTTGTTGCTCTATTGGCCTCCTTCCACATGCCACCTCAAGCATAAAAACACCGAATGCATATACATCCGTGCTAGTACTTACTTGTCCAGTTCTCATTAGCTCTGGAGCCATATAACCAAAAGTTCCAACCAACTTGGTGCTTTGTGGTATGGTACCGTGATCATATAACCTGGCAAGGCCAAAATCCCCTAACTTCCCATTTAGATCAGTATCTAAAAGAACATTGGCTGGTTTTATGTCTCTATGTAGAACAACTTGTTCCCAATCTAAATGAAGATAAAGAAGGCCAGAAGCTACTCCTCTGATAATTTGAAATCGATGAAACCAATTAAGGCATGGTTTGGTATTGCTATGTAATATTTTGTCAAGGCTTCCATTAGGCATGTAATCATAGACCAATAGAAATTCTCCCCTTCGTCGGCAATAGCCTCGGAGTTTCACCAAGTTTCTATGCCTCAGCCTTCCCATACTTGCAACCTCAGTTATGAATTCCTTCATCCCTTGCTTTGAATCATGGGATACTTTCTTCACTGCAATTTGCACATTAGAAGAAAGAACTCCTCTATAAACCTTTCCGAAACCTCCTTTTCCAATAACATCTTTGTCTTTGAAACCTTTGGTTGCTTTGTAGAGATTCTTATATGAAAATCTACGAGGACCATATTCTCTTTCCCAGTCTTCATAGACTTCTTCATATTTCTTCTTCCTCACAATTGAAACGGCTGCTCCAATAGTTATCAACACAATAACTATAGCCACCAGTAAAACAGAAATTATAAGTTTTGCTTGTGGCTTTTCACTTGTTTTAGTGCGTGGTGGAGAACGGACAGGAAGTGGAGGAAGTAATGAAATATCAAGGTTCTGCGCTTGACCGCTTTTGTTGAAGCTCCATCCGAGAATATAATGGTCACTTTTAAGGCTGCCAGTTGACGCAGAAAAACCTACATACATAGTTTCCAAGAGGATTTGAGAAAGATCGATGTGTGTTGATAAGAGAGGCCTGGTTGGTTTTGGAATTGTAATTGGAGCTATTGTTACATTGATCAACTTTTCAGATCCTTTGTAGTCTATCCAAATCTGTATTGGATCTCCACTCATGAGCTCAAAAGGTTTGTTCATCTCTTCTTTATTGGAAAAATAAGTTGCTGGAGCAGCTTCAAGAGAGATTAGGCTGTTCACATCGACTCCCACATGGTTGTTATCTATATCATCAAAGTCGAAGTTTTTTACAGTATCAAGCTCAATTGCCAAGATGTGGTTTGTGGACTGACCGTTGCTTGAAGCATTGAAGAGTCCCAAATATTCACTTGGAAAAGCTTCTGCCTTGCTGAAGTTCATTGATGGCGAAAGGACAAAAGCCATGCCCTGACCACCAAAAGTAAGCAATTCAGGAACAATGGCAAATACAAAAGTTGTAGAGAATGAAAGAGATTGAGAGGAAGATGTATTGAATTTTAAAGGGAACGGGTAGAAAGCATGGCCTTCTTGTTGCTGGTCGACGTTATTGGTTAGCTGAAATAGACCATTGGTGTGGACAGATGCGAGTCCATCTCGATGCAGTTGTAGACCTTCATAGAAGCCATGATAGATGAACTGCTTTACATCCTGAGCCAAGGCCAAGGAAATCGAGGATACATAGAATAGTATACAAAAGTAAGCCGATCTAATAGCTGTATCCATTGGAGGAAAGTGAAATTTCCTTCCAATTGAAATGTTGTTTCAGGCCCAAAAATGAGTTTGCATATCATTTTCCATAATTTATGTAATCATATTGAATATGGGAAGCGTCAATCATGACCTCATGATACATTGAATTATGAATATATGCTTTTACTTTCAGTGTGATGTGAGTTGTATATTCAAAATGACAGACAAAAAGTAGAAAACAGTCAACCATTTTAGGCTTACTATTCTTCACATTATCTGAATTATTAATAATAATAGCAGCAACGCAATGTATATAATATCTGAATATTTCCAACGATTGATCAAATCATTCAAAACTAAAGGTTCAAAGAATATATCAACAATCCTATCCTCAGAGATTCCCAATATACATACGATATTACCCTTCACCGTCATGCAATTATACCGTTAAAAGTTTGTAAAAGTCATCGGACAACTCCCTTGGCAGCCGGTCACCTAAACCTCCAGAAAAATTCAACTCTTTGAATTTAGCTCCCGGCAAACTTGACTTTGCATTTCATGGAACCTATTTATTGCTTCCGTTGAGCGTGGGCCCCTATGAGAGCAATGACGAATATTTGTTTTATGAATTTCGTCAAATACACTATCGACTACCGAGCATTTAGTGTATTTTGAAGTTGAGTAGGAGGTTCCGAGCTCGGTGGCAAAGTGGGTCAACCAAGGTAAGCCACTAACGGTCAGATGTGCGTCGAATACTATATCCGAGTGCAACTCTCGATTACAAGCATAGATTTCGATGAGATTCACCTTCGAGTGTTGTGATATATGCAATGAATGGCTGTTCAACAGATCGATTTCAACAAAGAAGACCAAATTTTTATCCTTTTTCTCATTTTAGGAATTGTTGTTTTTATTTTATATCGAATCTATCGTATAAATTAAGTAAAGAATATATAATTTTAATATTGATTCGATTTCGATCATCAAAACCTTAATCTTAAAATCAGGGCAAGAGATGACTCTGAAAAAAATAATTTACTTATAAAATTACAATAAAATCCTAATAAATTAGAATTTAACTCTTAATACATTATCGTGTAACTCCCTCTATTTTGATTGTAAATTAATAAGTTCCTTTAAAATATTTTCACTAATTCCATCACTAACTAATTAAAATAATAAAATATAATTTGTTTAAACTTCAAAACAATTTGCTAGCTGAAAAAAACAACAAAATAAAATAAAAATAAATTAGTGCAAATCTATAATAAAATAAGATTAAATTTAGTTATTTTGTGTCCTAGCTGAGCAAATGAAAAGAACAAGAAAAAATGGGTTTTGATTTTTGGAATTAGAATTTAATATCATTTTTGCATTATTAAAAAATGAAATACTATTAATTTCATTTTTTATTTTATATAAAAATAAATGGAAACTTATTTTAGAATAAATTAAACAGAGACTTAAATTTACTATAATTATGAAGCAATATATATATTTGTTATATAATAAAATTATATTTTATCTAAAAATATGTAATTAGATTTTAATAGATTTGATCATGAAAATCCAATTAAATTTTTTTGATTTAATCCGTTTCCCAGATTTAATATATCTGTCAAAATTGATTGATGAAATTGAATAGTTGGGTTGAATTTTGAATCCTTAATGAACAAGGCATTCATTTATTGCATGAGAATATGGGGTCATTGAGACAATCACAAAATAGCAATTCAAATGCTGTTGACGCTATGTGTCACGGGGCTCTTTGTTTTGAGGAGTTAATCCAGTGCTGCATCCAACGCCAGCCTAACAGAGACTCCTAACTTTTTAATTTTTGTAGACCTACAAAGATTTAAGCCTCCACAAAACAACGCACAAGCAAATTATAAGGAACATAATACAAATTTACCAAACCACTGATTTTTAATTTTTTATTACTTTTAACAAAAAGAATACAACGTTTTCTCGAGACAATGTGTTATTGATTACAAAGCACCCACCCATTTTTTATAATTGTTCTCTTAACTTGCAGGCCTGCAAGTATTTAACACTCTCTCACTTGTATCTCTTATATATAAAATTTCGTGCTTTACCTTAAAATCTCCTAAGATTTTTATATAATGAAATCAATACTCTTGATTTCATAAAGTTATTAGTTAACTAGTATATATTATACCTTTTTGTAGATAATAATTATTGACACTCACAAAATCTATCTTGTGCCCTTAAGAATTCGCCGCATCATCTTATTATTTTGTTTAGGAGTTTTGTGGTATCTCATCACTAGTAAATTTGCTTATTGATTATGGCACTCTATCAATGACAATTATTTTATCAAAAAGTAACTTTATGTTCAATAACTAAATTAAAACTTTTTAAATTGCTAATACGATTTTATAATATTTCAGAACCTTTTGAATCTTTACGTGAGTAAGCTTTAAACCCTTTTGAATCTTCTCAATCCCATATTGAGTGGCACATCTAATTCTAGCATATACTTTTATGGGATTCTTTTTCTCGTGCTATACTGTTAGCTCACTTTGTCCTACTTATGGTGTTATTCATTATGCTTATACTACCTTACACCCCCGTATGTCTTGCCTCACTTATATGGGTGTTGCCCTATGCATAATTAACCTTTGTTATGCCTAGTATATGTTACACTTGCCGTACATCTTAGCCTTAGTTGCTTGTTGCCTACGCTCTACACATGTTAATCCTATGCACAATACAACATCACATCTTAATCTCTCGTAGGCTAGGACCAAGGTGTTATTCTAATATCAGGTGTAGCCTCATGGTTAAGATTGTGACAAACTATTTAAAGAGTTTAATGTTCTCATTGAATAGGAGAGATAGTCATATACTTGTTTTTCAAATTACCACAACCTAACCTTTTTATTGAATTAAGTACTTCATTCTTCAATGCTTCTTGCTTTACCTTATAGTCTGATAATTAAGGCTCTTTTCAACCTCTTTGTCAAATTGTTTCAAAATTATTGGTGCTACTTACTTGGTTTGTTAATGCTTGCTATCAACCAAATCTTTTATTTTTAGCCTCTTAGGTAACTTTAGTTTGTAAGCAACTTTGCCCACCTTCTTCACTATTTGAGTTGGCACTGTAGGTTCTATAGCCTATTGCATGCTTGAATGTAAGTTTTTCATGGCAAAAACCCTAGGTAAAAATCATGAAAACCAATGGAAATCAAG
>JAVXUL010000008.1:10268707-10283792 GCA_035590515.1 Trichilia minutiflora | reverse complement strand
TTTTACTCTTCATTCAAAGGATTTTTATCATTTTATCGCATGAATTTAAATTTTTACGTATTAGTTAGGTTGTAGAAAGGTTAGGTAAGTCGTTGGATAGCTAAAAATACAAATTTAAAAAATTTATATATATATAAACAGTAACTAGGTTACTATTTCGACAAGGTAATGGGATCCACTTATCAAAATTATGAAATCGAGTTGAATTATACTAGTTTAGCTACAATGTGGATCATAGTAATAGAAAATAGATAATCGGGTGAATAGTGATGATTTTAGTCGATTTCGCGTATTGATCGAAGTTAGGAATCAAAAATAGAATGCATTGCACACATATGAGTCACATTCATTCACATTCATAGTTTAGATTTGTGCTTTAATATGATTTTGGCAAATATGTTTAGGCAAGGATACGCGAACGAAGAATTTGCACGAAGTGCCAATGAACGAGGGAGATTAAAAAGTGTATACCCTCCCTAAGCAGTGAGTGAACTCTTTTTATTTTCATGATTTTAATAGAATCTTGTTTTTATATCTATAATGATATTTAAAGTTTTATAAATGATTATGCTTATTACTCTTGTTTTATGCAAATGTTATATATGTTTTCTTTATGGTTTTGAAATAAAATGTGATATGTATAATGGATTTGATTTGTATTTGTATATAGTTTATATGAATGATGACCAATGACCAATTTATAAAATATTTATACCTTATTGGTGATTATTGTGAGCCATATGAATTTTGATATATATATGATTGCATATGAGTGATGACGATCAAGAGGGTCGAGACTGTTTACTGTAGCTACAGGGTGTGGTAGCCTAGTTTCGGTCTGATAGAGAGGTCGCCTAGGTGAGTGAAGGCTTCATAGGTAGGGGTAGTGTATGGTGTATATTATTATATTGGAGTTATGATTTGATCACCTGTGAGTCTCGTTGAAATAGTCACAGTTATCACCACGTGATTACTCAAGGCGAATGTCAGTGGTAGACATATTTTTAACTAAATTAGGCATTATTTTATTTCTTGTATTTAACAAATAATTTTTTATAAAATAGCATTTTTTTATCGTATATAAAATCCACTGACGGTCTCGGGATGCTCAAGGCCAGGGTAGTCACTGAGAAAGGTAGCCAGTCCAATGATTTTCTATATACATTTCAAAGTTTTAAACTAAATCAAATATTTTAAATTAGATTATTTTATAATATTTGCTAGTTATGCTTTTTCCTTTCTATTTTGAAATGAATGTAGTTTATTTTAAATCTTTAGTTCACTCACGGAGTATATTCCCGTATACTTACACTCCCCTCACTTTTCAGTTTCAGGTCTAATTTGTTAGCAATGCGCTCGTTGGTGGTGATTCTTCATAATTTACAAGAACCTCAGGTATATTCCTAAAAATCAACTTACCTAGTAGTGTTTCTAGTCCACTAGAGCTGTATTTTGATTTAAACTTATATTTTCTTCTATGTATTGAAAACAGATTTGTAAATCACTTTGATTCTATATCTGTCTGTTTGATTTGTGACATTTAAATAATTAGCTGAATGATTTATAAAGATGTTTGAAATTTTTACATAGAAGTGTTTGTGGTTTGTTGATATACCTTACGAAGTCAGGTGATGAGGATGGATATTTGAAAGTGTTTTAAATGTGAGAATTTTGAGTCATGTATTGTAAAGGCCTTAAAAGCTCTCAAGGTGTGTTCTGGGGTGATTAAATATATTATGGGAGTTTGTGGCGGTTGTAACGTGTGGAATCCACAGGTTGGGGCTTGACAAATTATGTTCGTAATTTTATAAACACAACATCTCTACTTTCTATAAGATCCTTATCTGGATGATAAAATCGATAACCACTCTCATTTGTAGTATAATTAATGAATCTGTATTCTCATATTTTGGTACTAATTTTATCCCTTAAACTTTCTTTTTTATTCATATGAATGTTATAAATGTTGTAAACCTTAGTTAAATATATGTATCAAATTTCAACCTATACTTACTATCTAATATATTTATAATTTTCTTAGCAGTATTATAACCCTTATATAAAGGAATCAAATCAACTTGTATATTATTAAGAATTTTTATCTTAGTTAATTCATTATCTTCTTTCCATTTGATTTTATTAGCCATAATATAAAATAATATAACACAAATAAATTAATAAAAACTATATAAATTTTGATTCATAGTCATTTAAGTTATGAAAACCTAATCTTATACTCGTTTCGATGCAATCATAAATATAGCTTCTTAGGTTTCTTTAAGTTTTTGTACTCATAATCAAAATAATTTTTTTTGCTTTAAATAGTTGTCTTGTATACACAATTTCTGAATATTTCAATACTCTCGTAAGTCAAAGTAATTTCGAATTTCAAATTTATCTTACAGCACTTATTTTTTTATATACAAATTAAAAAAATGACACTAATCCTTTTTTAATGTGTTAATAAGTTGAGGTAATGCAAAACTAATATTTTTTCTTTTTTTATTAGTGTATTTCAAAGATTTCTAAATTTTTAGTGCTCAAATTCAAATTCTGAGATCACAAATCAATCTGATACATTAAAAAATTTTGGGATATCAAATTTAGATTTGATCAAAGTTGGTTTAAACTTTAAGCTGGGCTTGAGAAATTCGACCAATTTAATCGAATTAGGAATGGATCGAATGGGATGTTTTGGTTGTATCGGGTCAAGTAAATTGGGTCTGAGCTGAACCAAGTCGGGTCAAGGTCAAATTAATTTGAATCGAATTAAATCGGATCAAGGTTAACCTAAACCGAGTTAAGTTATTGGAGAATTAATCGGTGAGTGTGATGCACGCATCCTGTGTGTGGTCTCCATGTGTTTTCAACTTTTGAGTGCTTGTGTTGCCTATGCTTGATGGGTTTCTGAAAATTATTTTTTTGACTGTTTCTGATATTAGATTTTGGTGATTCCAATCCTATTGGATTCGTATTGAGAAGCAGAGAAAAAAGAAACATCCAAAAAAGATGTTTAAATTGACCTTAAATCGAAGAAGAAGATCTTACCACTTTTACACCTTCCTTTATAAATTTTGAATTTTGATATCATTACGGGAATTCGTTGTTATCATAATGAGACAGGTGATTGCATGTAAAGTCGTCCCAAAACTTATCAAGACAGAATATAGTAAGCAATTTTAACAAATATCCTTAGTTTCTCTTCCTAGAGTACTAAGCTTTCTTACTGCTTTTCAATTATAATTTTACTGCCTTGGACTATCTAGATAAATAATATAACAGTTACTCTAGATAATTATATATTTTTAAGTGAACTCAATTGTTTAATGAATAATTACAGTCTTTTATCCAAAAAAAATATGTCCATAGATACCACCGCTTTAACTTTGATCATGTCTTTACAAAGGTGTATTCATTTGGATCTGTACCATTCTTTCTCATCAAGTAAACAATTCTTAAAGCCTTCTTAAAGTCCACGTCCTTTTTAAATCCATCAGTAATTGCCATCACGACGTCACATTCCTCTGCATAAAACCCTCGTAAAAAGATTCAACGTCCTCCATCATCCCACACTAAATTATACATCGTCAAAAGTGCATTATCCACAGCTGCTTTTAACAATTCTTGCATCTTCACAGTTTGCCTATAGAGTTTTTTCCCTTCTGTAATAGCTGAAAGATCGGCAAAAATTGATAGGATTATTGAGTATTTGTAATGATTTGGCTGATATTCATACTATCAAACTTCAGTAAGAGGTTAAAAATTTGATCAAATACATTCTATTCTCTGTGTAATAATTTGGCGATATCCATACTATCAACTTCAGGAAGAAGCTAAAAGCTTGATCAAACCACCCATTCTAGGCGTACCCAGACAACAAACAATTGGATGAAGCAATATTAATGTAAGGCTCTTGATGAACCAACAAAACCGCGCTATCCATATTCTCCACATTTAGTATACATATCAATGAGACTAGTACTCACAAACTGATCCTTACCAACTCCACTCTTTGCAACCAAAGAATAACTAGCTGGCACAGCATTACTGAAATCATCATGGAAATTGTCATTTCTCGAAAAACAACGTTGGTATTTGTGCCATTTTCTTCACCATCTATCTATCCATCGAAGTTAAGGTCAATTGCTGGAAGACCAACTCGTTTAAGACTTTTATCAACCACTTTACAATCTGCATTTAACTAAATGGTTCCACGATGATGCGCATTGTTGGAAAGTTACATTTTTTGAGCTCGACTGTCTTATAGAGGGCAAGGAATGGGAATTGAAAAGCTGTTGCTTAAACAAAGTTTAGATGGATAAGCCATGGATAGTTACAATGGACTCCGGTCAATTAGTAAAATATGTTCTACAAGAGGGTAAATCCTATAGTTTTGAGTTTGATAGAACTCTAGGCCCCTGATTTGCTTCTTCGGAATTATTTAGTTGAATCCCTGTATTTACCATTCATAAAATGTGTTGGAGAAGAACAAGAAGAAGACAGCTGTTTTATAGAGTTGGTCGTACTTCAGACTAAGCAACCATGAGGAAATCTTCTGTGATAAATTCCGTGTTTTAAATCTAAATAATTCCTAACCGTTGATGTCGTCCCATCTTTAACTTTGGCCACATGATCACGATCCATTCAACCGTGCCATATCAGCAATACAGGGACAAAACAACTGTTTCCACGACTGAAAATTACTAATCGAGTTTGGGATGTCAGAACGGCACAATCGTATCAATCTCAAGTTCAACAAGAGACTATGATCCCTCGCCGAGTCGAAACACAAACAACATAACAAGATTACTTTCATTTCATGAACATGCATGGATTATCTCTCTCTCTTTCACAACACACGTTTTTCTATTTCCCTCACCTCTTTTCCAGATCTTCTCTTTGTTACTTTCCGAATCAAAGAAGCTTTACAACACTCAGTTGCGGATGTAGCTATGGAGGTCAATTTAGTCTTCTTTTATTTGTTCCGCTATCTTTCGAGAAGAAGAGGAGAAACGGTTGTACCCTTTTAAGGGCAAGTCGCAGAGAGTCTCCATATGAGGTTTTGGGCGTGCCTCCGTCTGCAACCGCCGATGAAATCAAAAGGGCTTATCGAAAGCTTGCTCTGAAGTATCACCCTGATGTCAATAAAGAGGTATTTGATAAATATAGCTCTCAATTTTATATAATTATTTCTAACTTTTATTTGTTTTGTTTTCACTATTGATTCACTTACCTCAAGATTATTTGTAGTAGTTATATCTTCCACTAGTGAATTTGAATTGGATTCTGTGGTTAAGATCTCGACTTAATAGGATTTTGCGGTTCTTATGTGGTTTTAGTTCAAAACTAGAGGAAAAAATTAATGTTCGTGTGATTTTAGGTTAAAAAAATTGCTTACTCATACTGCCTTTTGAAGAAATTGAATTTTATTTTTAGAGGAAAACTAAATCATTATGCTTGCAAACTGGCAATTGTAGGTTTTTGTGGATGTAAAAACTTATGTTGAGATTGTTTACCTTACCATTTGCAAAAAATTAATTAAATTTCTCTGGTTCTGCTAAAAACATTGATTTTGGGAGAAAATAAAGAAATTAGTTACAGAATCCTGATATTCAATTTAGTTGCTGTGGTAGCAAGTATAAATTGGTCTGCAAAGTTATTTTGCTGATGCTCAAGTGAGATTCCAGTGCTTTAGGGCTTAAATCCCTAATTTAAATCAGTGTTTTTTCTTTTTCTTCCTTTTTTATACAGTGATGACAAGGTTTGTGTGGATAACTTGTATCCTTCAAATTTTTTGGCATCCAGGCAAATGCAAAGGAGAAATTTATGAGGATTAAGCATGCATACAATACATTGCTGAATTCTGAATCTAGGAGCAAATATGACTCTGGAAGTCGCACTTCTGACTTTACCTATTCTACTGCTGAAGGCTTTGGAAGCCAAAATACTCAAGATGAAGAATTTTACGGTTTTGGTAAAAACTTATATGCCTATCAAATACCATTTACTCTTATATGCATACTGATTTTAACAAGTTTGCTGTCTATTTTTTCAATATTCACCCATAGATTAGCGTTTCAGCTTATACTTGGACTGCAAAAACTTATATGCCTATCAAATCCCATTTTCTCTTATTGGCATACTGATTTTAACAAGTTTGCTGTCTCTCTTTCTCAATGTTGACCCCATTGATTAGAGTTTCAGCTTATCCTTGGACTATCTCCCTATATATGATAATGACATTGTGTTAGAAATTGGCTCATATTTCCTAAAGAATTCGAATTTATCGGCACCATTGTGATAAGTAGGCTGCGCCAATGATAGTGGATGGAATGTAGGGTTTTAATATAAATACATTGTATTATAATCTTACTTTACAAGGTGAAATAAAAATAACCGCAAGCCCGTGGACGTAGGTAAATTGCCGAACCACGTAAATCTCTAGTGTCTTTGTGTATTTGATTTGATTATGTTATTATTATTTTTTTTAATTACATAACACGTTGCATCAACAAGACGACAGTATGTTGCTGATGTATATAACAAGATTCTGTTGAGGTCTTTCATTGGAGGTGATCACTTTGGTAATGGATCTCAAATTCTCCTAACCATCCTACTGGTTGTACTCTTTGGCTAATGTCAATAAATATTATGTCTAGATGGATTAAATGATTCACTATTTGGCTTGGATAATTGTATGATATTCCTCATTGGATTAGGAAATCCTTCTGCTCTGTCTGTTGTTTGCAATAATCTGCGGTATTAGATAACAGGGATTGCCTTATCGCTCTTTCCATGATTCCTTGTATCCTCCCAAGTTTTCTTTCCTGACATTAACATGGTGAACAACTGTGCTACTGCTCTAGGAAAAGATTTTTCTGACCTTATCTTTTGTTTATAGCATTTAGGTTTATTTATGTATTTTCTTATACTTTAAGCAATTCATGCTGCAGGTAATTTTTTGAGGGATGTCCAAATAACAATAGGTAGATTTGTTCTCCCTTTGAAACATCTGAATGGTCGTAATTTTACCTTGCATAATTTTAAAGTGATTTGGTGCTTCAGTTTTCTTACTCTCTTTCACATTGCTACTAGGATATACGTCTTTATATTTAGTTTAAATTTGGTGTTGCAGAGGACTTCTTTAGGGATCTTCAAGAAGAATTTCGGAATTGGGAAGCAAGTACTCCTTCTCAAGGAAGGCCCAAGAGTCTATGGGAGGAATTGGCGGTATGACATTATTGTCTTTAGGCATAATCCGTTAAAATTCTTGAAACATAACAATGAAGTATATGAGTTTACATAGAAATTTGTGTAATCTGCAATGGACTGGCACAAGAAACAGATTATCTTACTGTGTGAAGTTCCCCTTTGCAGGAAATTGGAGAAGAATTTGTGGAATTCCTTGAAAAAGAACTCAATATATCTGATACAGAAGCTGATGCAACAATGAGCGGCAAAGAGTCTGGGAAAAGCAAACCTTCTGATACTTCGACAACAGATAGAACAGAAAGCGGCATGCAAAATGAAGCTGGCAAGGGTGGCAGCATTGAGGAGAACATTGATGACATAGAAGCTACTCTTGCAAAGCTGAAGAAGGAATTGGGTTTTTAGACAGGAATGTAACTTTGTACTGATTCTTATTGTGATATTGAGGAAAGGCAGTGTTTCTGCCATGCTTTCTAATCCATCTGATTTTCGGAAAGATTTAGATAGAAAGCAACATCCTTGTGAGTGCTGCTGAACTCTAATAGCAGTAATTGTAAAAATCTGAGGGAAGTTTGATTTTTGTTACATACGCCATTGAATTTGTTCGCAGCTGTAACTGAAAGCTTGTAAATATGCTGTTCTGCTGCCTAGTAACATTTATCTGTAATGCAAAACAAATGATTCTTGTAAGGGAAAAGGTTTCAAAGAAGTATCATACATGGGTATCGAATGTGATTTTTATTCTCTTCTGCTACTAGACCAATGAAAACCAGACGGTTATTCTCATAGGAAATTTCATATCAATGCCCTCTCCATCGCATGACCATCCATTTAAATTGATGTTTGTAGAATTTTGCATTTCCCTGTCGGCATGACAATCGATGCTAGGGGCTGCTAATTGCTTTCATTGGAATTAGAGTTTCCACCTCAAGAAAAGTTGAACGTGACAAAATGGACACTGTCAAATCCAAACAAGAAAAGGAGTCGAATTCAAAATTTAGGCAACAGTCATGGCTATGGAATGGAGCCACATATTTCAGGGGTTTCAGAGAGGCAAATGACATGAAGAAACACATTATTCATTAAAGGAAAATAAAAATACACTAGAGCAAGATCCAGCATCCTCCTATTGCTGTCCCTTACCTCAGCCAAACTTTTGTATACAGCACAAAATAACAGAACTTGAGTTGAAAACAAAGAAAGCCTCTAAAATTAAATCATGTAACATCTAAGCATCTCAAGGGATTTGCATGGCTCTTAAACATTTTTTGAAACCTAATGGCCAGACTGGACTGAGCAAAACTATGAAGCCTACTCGCATTTCAAAATCTTTCTCCAAATCGGAAGAATAGTGCACCAGTCCCAGTGTTATGATCAACAGCATATTCAGCTCGCACTAGACCTAGCTTGACACCAGCACCATATGATGAACCATGACCCATTCGCCTGTAGACCTCCGTTGGGTTCCCCTTGACATCCTTTGAACTTCCTAGATCATTACCATGCTCTGCAAATGCATAAACATGTGTATTTCTCACAGGGATACGAATCTCAGCTCCAAGCTGCAGGTGACATGTAGGAGTCAGACATTTATTCATGTTAGAGCATTACAAGAAATATATACAAATGTTTTACCCAAAAGATTAATTGCCTTCCATTAATTCTCACCTCAAGAATGTTTCTGGCCGCACCCAACTCACCCATGTTGTAACCCCTAACAGAATAGGGACCCCCAAGTGTAAAAGCATCATAACTTGGAAGGTCTCCCACACAACCTCCATAATGGCCATGAAATACTATAACAGGAGGTGGTGGTTTATTAGCACCTTCTTCAACTTGCTTCAATTGGATAAATCGAGTCAACGTCAATTGATGGCGGTTAAAGAATGGAAACTTGCTGCCAATACCAAGGCCTTGGTCCACCTACAATTGGTACGTAAAATATGCATGTTAGGTGGTCAATAGTCATGTTAATGACACAGGGTATGCACAGAAATAACCACAAAGATTCTTATATCTGATGGGGTGGAGTAAGAAATACTAGCTTGAATTGGAAACCGAAGTTCACTATCTCAACAACTCTAAGAACTTCAAAACATCAAAAACTTATTTGACACTATAATATCCACTAAAACATCCAAGTGGTTGAGGCTTATGGACAACATAGTGCTTTGCTAATAAGAAACTTGTTAACTGAATAAGAAGCACGTAATAAAAGCCTGTCCAGTACAGAAATATTTGAAAAAGGATGGATAGTATATGTAACTACACTTTTAGAGTTTTCACTTGTTTAAAAATGTATGTAGTCTTAGATTTACCAAAAATCAATATACATCATAGAGAGATTAGGTCTATATCCTGAACTCGGCCACTTGTCCACTGGAAAATGATTAAAGAATAACCAAAATGCATAAACGACATCCCTTTGTCAAGGAAATTTCTTTTACTTAACCAAAGCCTTCCAACACCAGAGGGTCAGTGTCTATGGAGCGTTAAAGTTATATCACCAACAAGGATCAAGTTATGAGAAATATATGAGCTTACCTGAAATACATTCCTCTCACCAACTATAGCTTCATTTACAAACACGTGAGCGTTAAAGTTATATCACCAACAAGGACCAAGTTATGAGAAATATATGAGCTTACCTGAAATACATTCCTCTCACCAACTATAGCTCCATTTACAAACTTGGTGTTGTCACGTGTGATATTCATCTGTAAAAATGCCATTCGATCGATGCCAGTACCACTGAGGGTGGTTGGAGGTCCATCTGCACTTATTCCTCCACTTGGCAATACTCTTTGACCATTTGGAGAGATGTGACTGCTTTCATCACGAGTTGTTATCTCCTCCATTACAAGACCATAAGTGAATTTGCTTTGACGCGTGAAATTCTGTTTAGCACATATCAACCAGAATATAACCAGAAACCATTCAAATCCACAAAACAGAATGAGGGGATCAAATAACAATGCTGAAAATTGGAGGACAACCAGATAATACCTCTGTGATATTAGCCTTTAAGCCAGCTCGATCAACCCATATGGGAGGGACTTCATCCACTCCTGGGCCGCCAGTAAAGACCGGACTCAGTTTCCGACTGTTAAAGCAGCTCGCACGAAAAGCGCGGTTACGGGGATTATACACACCATCCAAATATGGATGCACGTACTCAAGCTTAAAAGCAAGATCATCCTGAAGATAAGATTACCAATTGTTATTTTATGCCATCATAAGTCAATGATTCTGGAAGGAAATAAAGGAAACCAGCAAGAATATCCTGAGAAAAGTTGCCTGTGGATTTAAGAAGTTGCTGGTGGTGACTGAACCAAGAATAGATCTATTCAGCCCTTGGAGATTCCGGTGTTCAAAAGAAACAGTTCCACCAGGCTGAAGTGAAGCCTGGGTAGATAGCATAAACAAAAATATTATTGAGTCAAGATTGCCCAGATGCTTTGATTCCAAAATTCTTAAACACAAAAATTTCGGATAGATAATTTGATATACTTACAAATGTGGGACGCCCACCACGTCCAGGAACAAGACTCCACTCGGCGCTAACTTCAGCAGATTTTTGATCAAGTTCTTTAAGCTTGATCTCAACAATGATTCCCCCCTCATTCTTCTCATCAGGGCGTGGGTTCACCTCAATATTCGAAAATAAAGCTAGTGAGTTTATGTTTCTCAGAGCTTGTTTCCCAGCTTCGATGTTAAAAACATTGCCTTGTCGAAGCTGTAAGCACAAATTAAACATCATTTATATCAATCTTTTATAATCTACTAGAAACAATCTCTGATATGTATGCCAGTCATTCTAGGTCACTGCCATCCTACAGTTGATGAAACTCTTGAAAAATTCCACTTATTTTCAGTTATCCAATAAATAAACTATGACCGATTAAACCATATACATTGACCAGCAATCATCATCTATCAAAACTGTTAAAGCCAAGCAAATATATAGAACATAAAACCAAGCAAAATATATCTATAATTCACCTGTTTAGGCAACTCCCTCTTGACAACAGCCAATTGTGTGTTTCCTTCAACGACATTTCCAAGCTTATCCTGAAACTGCACCACCAACTGGGTAATATCACCTTCCACAACCTCACAAACCACCTCTTTCGTATTCAAATTCCCAAAATTCACCACTTGAGCACACGCATATCCTTCATCATGGTACCATTTCTGCACTCTGTCCCTTATCTTCTGTAGCAGCCTCGCACTCACCTTCCCATGATCCCTCAACATCTGTAAAATCTCTGTGTGCACTGTTGGTGGTAACAAACATGGCCTAGCCTTCTCAATCCTCCTCTTATAATCTTTCTCTTGGCTCCTGTAATACTCCAATTTCTCTTTTTCCGTCATGTCGGGATCCATTTCTATAGGTTTGGATTGCTGCATCAATCCCACATTAATGCATCTAATCTTGTCAGCCGACTGCCACGTGCTTTCAAGAAACGATATTGTCAAGGCCAAAGTCCCATCAGGCTTTGTTTTGCTTTCCATGTCGACTTTCTCAAACATCCCACAAGTAGCTAGCGTTTCCAGCTCTTTTAGAAGCTGGGTTCTAGTGTAAACACCTCCAGGACGCAGAGAAACCATCTCAAAGAAAGAATCTTCCGTGCCCACAGTGACACCACGTCTCCGATCGAAGAACAAAATCTCTGAAAGTTTGTACTTTTTGAATCCGCTCAGTTTGCTTAACTGAACCATGATGTTTGCCGGGAGTCCATGAGGGTCCCATTCCTGGGACTCATTATTTTCATCTGCAACCGCTGATTCCGGACAAATTAACTCTCTCCAGAACCCACCATCTCCTTTTCCGCCGCTACTGTCTCCACCACCGCCACCTCCGAAACCACCATGACCACTACCTCCACTGCCTCCGCCTCCGAGAATGGGCGTAAGGCGGATGCAGAGAGTAACCCCGGCCACCGAGGCAATGCCTAGGGGTTTCGACAACGATTTTAGTATATTCTTATTACGTTTGCTAGGGTTTTGTGGGGATGGGATAGAAGGGTTGATATTGCATTGTATGTTGGAGGCGCGTGGGCAAACAGAGGATGTGGATCTAGTGATGGCAGTGTTTGAGGATAATCTCCGTCTAGAGAATGTGGGCGTGGACGTCGGCGCGGGCTTGGCTGGGAATATATGTGTTGGAGCGGCGAAAGAAGACATGGTGTTGCTTTTCTTCGGAAATAGGGAGGATAAGCGACAAAACACTGGGGAAGAACAAAGGTTATAGAAATTGGGGGGTTTGGGAGGTTTAAGGAATGGTTCGAACCTATCAAGTGGTCAAGGGTTTGGGAAGATGTGGAGCCATGGTGCTCACCTAGTTGGTTTGGCTTGTGGATCCCTATTTCAGATTCGAAGACGCTGGTTAATTCGGGGCGAAAGTTACGATGTGGTTAGGACAATCAGATTATGATTATGAATTATATTTTTTATTAAATAATATAAATATATTTTTATATCATAATTTAAATAAAACAATTTACATTATAAATTGTCCCTCAAATTTATTAATATATTGTACAAAACTGTTGAGGTTGAAAAGTTTTATCTGTAGTGGAGACATCCAAACCCAACAATCTAAATTAACATTAAAATCGGTTTCAATTTTTCTTGAATTAACTTTAGTTTGTAATTTTTAATTTCAAAGTATTGATTTAATTTTTGGATTGGATATTTGGACTTAATCTAATTCGGCAAAATTAAATTAATTTATTAAATAAAAAATATTAATAAATACATAATTTTTATTTAATTTAATAAAGATAATATAAACTTAACTAAACATTATTATTAATTAAGAATAAATATAATTTATTCTAATTTTATTCACAAATTGCTTTTTTATTTAAATATTATAATTTAACTTTAATTTATTTTAATGAATATTTTATATATATTAACATTTTAATAAATATAAAATAAATTATTTATTATTAAATAATCTAATATTTCAAAAGAGTTAATAATAATTCATAAATTTAAATTATTTTTATTTTAAAAATTAATTTTAATTTTTAAATTATATTTTAAACTTAAACCCAATTCAATTCAAACCAATCTTATTTATATTGTCCAATTGAATTATTTAAATTTTCGATTCCAACCATCCAAAATGGCAAAATCCACCAATAATTTTTTATTTTTTTTAAACCCGAAAACTTCAACCGTCAGCTAACATCCCAGAATTTGTTTGCCCCGAAATTTACTCTGGGGGATCCAGACCCTCGACTATCCTTGAACAGCGTCACTAGAACGGAACTCAGACCTAAGCCAGAAAGCGCCTCGTGGTACCCTACGACAGACGATATCAAACGACTAGAAAAACTCGAGACCTAACCCCCTATGCGCTTCAACATGGATGCCTCGGGGGAATCAAACTTGGGACCTTGAGGTCCCAAGCCCAACCCCCTCGGGGGTTTCCACCAATAAATTTAGTAGAACTTAAAACGAGTTTTATTTTTTATACATTTTATAGTAATTATATATTTATATTTTAATTTTTAAATAACTAATTTTCAGATAATGCACCAATCAATTATCCTTAACCAACCATTTTGTTAAAAAAATAAAATTTGTTTCATTAAGAAAAAAAAAATTAGGACTTAGATCCTAATGCATTGACTATAATTTCAGAGAATCCAATGTCAGTTGTTTTTTCTAACACGAACCCAATACTAGTCTAACTTCGCATTTTCAGTCATTTCAATATTCCATTGTGATTACGATTTACCATAGAGAAAATGCATAATCCCTGTTTGCCACTTCTCCTTAACGAGGATCCATATCTATTTAACTCGAAAATTATTGAAAAAGACCTATTTTTATAAGATTTATTCAATAAAAAATTACATAAAAAATATTTATTTAAAAATAATCCATTTACTTTTTTTAAGATTAAATTACTCTTTATTTTATAAAGATTTTAATTTATCTCCAACATCTTTTAAGTATTGAATCTTACAAATTAATTTCTTCAATTCATTTAGTACCATTTTTCCCAAAACTTTCGTTTTCAACTCAAAAAACCTATTATTTTTATATAAAAAATTTTTTTATTCTTTTATATAATAAAATATAAAATAATTAAGATTTCTTCTATTATAATTTTACAAAAGAATAAAATACTATTCATATAATATACGAAAGAGTGGATTGGGATGACAACACACTAGAGAGTGGTAGCCCACTTGTTAGTGTATTATCACCCACTCTCTAGTTTATTGTATAAACAGTATTTCGTTTTTATACAAAATTTTGACCGGAAAAACCTTAATTTTTTTATATTCTACTAAATAAAAATAAAAAAAATTTTAAACACTAACCTTTATATAAAAATCGTAGGTTATTTGAGTTGATAACGAAATTTTTGAGAAAAATCTTACTAAAAGAATTGAAGAAATTAGTTTGTGAGATCCAATACTTAAAAAATGATGGAGATGAATTAAAATCTTTATAGAATAAAGGGTAATTTGATAAAAAAAAAGTATGTGGATTATTTTTAAATAAATGTTTATTATGTGATTTTTTTTGAATAAATCCTATAAAAATAGGTTATTTTTGGTTAATTCCCATTTAATACTTTAGAAAACATAAATAAAATAAGTTAGGTATCTTTTTCGACACTTTTCTATGAATGCAGTATGTCTTGTCGTTCACTTTTTTCTGTAATTAGGGGTGAAACCGGATCGGGTACCGATTTTTTTTTGCTAAATCGGTATCCAGTCTGGTTTAAACCGGATCTGAAAATTTTGGTCCAGATTCGGTTTGGTTTAAACAGGGAAGATTCGGTCTGATTTAAACAGGGGATTGAAAATCGGTTCCCTGTTTAAACCAAACCGGTACCCGGTTTAAA
>JAVXUL010000008.1:10213981-10228239 GCA_035590515.1 Trichilia minutiflora | reverse complement strand
GCATTTGGGGCGGCTTTTATACTTGAGGTAGCATGTGTAAGGAGACCTATATAGCCAGGATATTTAGATTTGGTTGATTGGGTTTTTGATTACTGGAAAAGTGGAGCTCTTCTTGATGCTAGCGATCCGAGATTGGAGGAATTTTTCTGGAAGAGGAAATGGAGTTGGTTCTGAAACTAGGCCTCTTCTGTTCAGACCCTAAACCAGATATTAGGCCAAGCATTAGGCAGGTGACCCAGTATCTGGATGGTGAGGCAGTGTTGCCTGATATACCACCCAACAGCTCTGCTTTCACTGGATTGACAGCTCAATGAACCTGAGAATGATGCTATCATTTTCTTCGTTGGTCGGAAGTAGTTCTTCTCTCCCCTTGTTATCCATTGATTCAATCATCAGAGTAAGTAGTTGAACCAACAATTCTTCATGCAATGGCTTCCTTCTGTTTTGAAGGTGACAATTCTCTTTTTTCTGTAATTATACTGCAAATTTCTAGAACTGATGCTACGTGCAGTCTACTTAACACAGTATTCTCTAAGATAATTTGTCTTGTTTGTATAAATCAATTCAGATGTACTGTTATATCATCTGATAGTAGTTTCAATTATGTATTCATAGCAGTGAAGTAGCCGATGGCATTGTGACATCATTGCCCTCTGTTCCAAAATAGTTCATTTCACACCATTGCGGCCATCGATTCAATCCACATAGAATTATAGAACGTCATTGAAATTTGAATCAACAATTACTCATGCACTATGCTGCATTCTTTGAACCAATTATGGTCGAATGCTTGAGGTTGGTTTAAAGGAAGATAGAAAAAGGAAGAAAAAATTGGAAGTTCGGAATCTGATTCATTGCAGATATTCTCATTTCTATAAGCGGTTTAGATTTCCAAAATTGCCCAGTAAGATGGCTACCAAAAACTACATTTACATCAATTTTGGACCGGAAACATTTACTGAAAATCCTCAAAGTAATTCAGTTTTCATTCATATGAACCCCATTCAAACAGTGCCTATATCAAAACCAGAACTCATAGCTTGATATGAAAATAAGAATGCATTTGATTTCTACTGTAATGGAAAAAACAAAATGAAACAGTAATAAAAGAAACTATCTTATATGTTACAAGTCAAAGGAACAAAAACCAACGGAGTAAAAAGGGGGAAAGCATGCCGGTCTCTTAACATATCCAACAATTAAAACAGAGGCAGACATGGATCAATGGCTCTGATGAGGTATGAACTGGACATTAATTTGTAGATTATGAATTCTTAGTGGCTACATAGTTGAGATTGTAACAAATGGCATCCTGTTTTTCAAAATTGAGCTACTGTTGAGGTCAAGATGCTATTCCAGTCCATCACTTTGTGTATTATTTATTTGTCACCTGATGTAAGTCCTGAATTTCGCCCAGTTACACTAATTTCATGAACGAAAGAAAATTGAGTTATAGTTTAACTTGGTGAGGAGCGTCAACATGAGTAGTTTAACTTGTTGAGGAGGGTCAACATGAGGGAGTACCTTCAAATAACATAGAACAATAGTAAAAAAAGATCGAAAGATTTGGCCAGTACCAATAGTAACGAAACTATCCATGATATAATTTTGCCTGTGACAATACCAAATCTAAACTTGATTGAATTTGATAGGGAAGGGTCTCTTAAATAGCTATACAAATATCCCTATTGATGTTACAAAAGATAGTCTCTTAACACTGGACTGATTTTTATGCAAACAGAATTATTGTAACCTGGGTATATCAGCATTTTAATCTTTCACTTCAAGATTTTGGATTCAATTTCTTCCAAGCTCAAACCTTTGGTCTCCGGAACAACGAGTACTATGAACAGAACTGATAACAATGCAATAGCACCAAAGAGGAGGAAAAGGATCTCTGCACCAAGCAATTCCTGCAAATTAGCAAATTTTAGAGTAGATCAATAGACAACCAGTCGACAAAAAGATCAATTCTGAACCATGAATAAACTATCTTTAAATAGACTCCTAGAAAATGAATAAATACCTTCAATGGTGAGAATGCAAAGGTCACAATAGCATTTGAACCAAAGTTAGTAAGAACGGCAAGACTAATGCCTCTTCCTCTTGTACGAAGTGGGAAAATCTCTGACACCATTAGCCAACTGATTGGACCAAATGATATCTGAAATACCATTTAAAAAAGCATACATCCTCTTAGAATCAACCTTCACCTTGATCTATACATTAGGTTCTTTATTTAGATATATAATTTTCTAAGTTATTCTACTTTATGTGTCTTCCATCCTAGCTGAACATAAAGAAAATTTGAAATTTTTTGCCAACAACCGACAGATAGAATACTGGCCTGGTAGCAACCAACATACAGAAGTAGAGCTGCAACAGCAACAAGTGGGAACCCTCCAAGTATTTTGTAATATGCTGAAAGCAGAAGTAGGGAAAGAACCTATATTGTAGTCATTCAAAGGAAGCAGAATAACCATCTGTTATTTTCTTCACTAACTGTATAGGCATCTTGAACTGGAAAAGAAAGTGAGTTGAAATCAACAATTAGACAAGAGGATGGAATGTATACAATGCCGCTGACACCTCCTATAAGTAAGGGTCTTCTCCCAACATCATCAACTTTTGCCACAGCTATCCATGTCATCAATAACTGGAGAGGATCAATCCAGAATGAAACGTATAAAGGCACAATAGGGAATGAAGTGGCATCTAAAATCATTTCTTATACTAAATTAAAAATTTTGTGAATAGATTCTGAGAGATACCTTGAACACCCCAATTATAACAGAAACTCGGGTAGCATCAGCCGCCGCAGAAAATCCAGCACTCTTGAGCATTAGTATACAAAATTCATTACAAGGCTAGCCAAAACTAGCAACAAGAGTATTCTACAGTTTATATGAAAAAATTTAGAATTACTTAGCAAGTACCTGAAGAATTGGACCTGCATAGTACAAAACACTTGGTTGTCCAGTTATCTGTCATGACCGAGTAAATGGTTAGCTTGCCAACACAAATTTCTCCACACCTCCATTATATGATTTGTAGTAAGAAATACCTAGGGTACAGACAAACATAAAGAAGGCTTCTCGTGACAGAGGAAGAAGCACCTGTTGGAAAAGGACCAAGCCTCCACCGATAATGAAGGCTTTCAAACTTGGCCCCTGAAACACCTCCAAGAAACTTCCATCAGATTTCTCGTCAATATAGGAAGACTTCACTGATAGAAGAGTATCTTCTATTTGCCTCTCAGACAGTTTGTCCCCAAGAGGTCGGCCCCTTAGTTTGCTTAGGGCAGACATAGCCTTCTCTTTGTATTCTTGCAAGGATCCTTTTTCTTGAACTGCCCGGAGAAGTAGCCAGCGGGGAGATGGTGGAAGACTCCACATGCCTAAACCCATAAACAAAGCAATAGGAGCACTGAACCCATACATGTAACGCCATCCCCCAACTGCATTAATTTGGAAGCTTCCAATAAAATAGCCCGACTGCAAATAGTGCCATCTTTTAATTTAAATCATCATTAGAAAGAAAGTAAATATAATACGAAAGTGTCAAATCATTTGAAAATTACCAAAATTCCCAAAACGATGAAGAGCTCCTTTAGAGATATAAGGGTTCCCCGAATCTGAGATGGGCAAGTTTCTGCAATATAGAGAGGAGCCCCATGCATGGCCTAGCAAATGATATCATCCGAGAAATACTTAAAACATGATACAGCACATCAGAACCAGCAGCTAAAGAAACTCACCAAACCAATGCCAAGGCCATAGAGAAGCCGTCCTACTAAAAGAACACCAAGACCGGGAGCATAGGCAGTGACCAGACCTCCAAGCACATATAGCACAGAAGCTGTGATAAGTTCCCGCCTTCTTCCTTTATTTGTCATTTTAAGCAATCAAATGAGAATAATTTACACATAAGCCCCAAAAATTTAGAAAAAAAATAAACAACAGATTTACCAAGGAAATCTGCAATTGGGTAGACAAGGATGGATCCCAGAAGTGCTCCGTAAAGGGAACAACTAACCTACATGAAGCAAAGAGACATATAACTGGATTGATATATTATTGACCGTTCTTGGTAAGACTGACCACACCTTTTCCAAAATCAAAACACAAATTTGTTTAATATGACACATAAACCATACCACAAGCCCAAGTTGAACCGCTGAAAAGTTGAACCATGTCGTGCCACTAAGGTCAGGTGACTGCAATTATCATATCAATCAATTAGATTTAGCAATTTGTATTCTTCAGTGGGAAATGAACAGAAAATATCTTCAAGCAATACAAAAACTAGTATAACTGTAAAAACTGCCACTAAACGATAGGAGCACCTGCAATGAGATAGTAGCGCCAGAGGTGGCACCAATGTCATACCCAAATAACAATCCCCCCAATGCTGGGAACAAGAACCTGATTGTTGCAAAAGTAAATTATTTGCATTGTAAGATGAATTAGCAAAAGAAATTTAACCAATGATTCATCTAACCGTCCGTTGAGCTCAACAATAAAAAAATCAAAAATAAAACCACCCAATTGCAGAAACATGAATAATAAATATCAAGATGAATAAAAGAAAACAAAAACTCACGGTAAAATCACAGAAGACCAAGAAAAAGCCTCTTGAGATGCTGGGTCAGAAGTAAGTGATTCATCCTCTCCTGCAGTAGAATACTCTCTCTGAGCTCCAACCTACTCACAAAAAACAAAATAATAAATAAATAAACAACATGTATTAAAACAAGAGTAAAATCAAATAAAACAATTGGTTTCTGGTTCTTCACATTGAATCTAGGTTTGGCACTAGAGAACAACAGTGATCGGGAAGATGAGAGATTTTTGGCCTTAAAAAGAGAGAAAGAATTTGCTGATCGGTTAGAGTTAGCCTCATAATTCAAGGAGAAAGATTTAGGTTTACTGGATCGGTTTAAATGAGGGAGATTGAGAGTGAGCAGAGGCCGGAATGATGCAGCGCAAGCCATGAAAAGAAGAGGCGGATCAAGATAGATCTGACGGTTGGAAGTTGGAGTTCCCGCTATTATTACCATCCGTCCTTTTTCTTTTTTTTTATTTAAAGCGCTTCTACTTTATACCCCATTATTTGATAAAATTAACAGTTTAGCACTTTCCTTATCCGTTAACTTACTCCGTTAAAAAGAACAGAATTAAGGATAAAATTACACTTTTTAGTATAATTTTAAAAATTAAAATACTTTAAGATATTTTTAATAAAGGATTCAATTAAAAAATTAATTTTATTTTAAAATATATTGATGCAAGAAATTGTCCTCATCCTCAAACACCAGTTGGTCTTCTCCTCTTGTTTTTTGTTCTAGAACTACAAAACAATGAAAATCTCAAGAGTAAAGCCGATTTTTCGGCGAAAACCCTCCGATGCTTAAGTCAGAGAAGGTTTTACTTTGTGTGTAAGAGTAGTGTGCATGAAAAGCATAGAATGTTCTTTTCTTAAATCTGAAAAAAGCAATGTAAAACATAATAGAATAGAATGTATGTCCCTCCCATGATTTCTGGATGCTGTATATTGGAAGCATAAAAGTTCGTACCTTTAAACACGTGTTGCTACATGACTGACGTGCCCAAGATAATCTACTGCAGAAATCAGGGGACGTGAAAAACTGTGATACTATTCCTGTCACATCAACCCCAAGATCCCGAACATACGTTCCTCCGAATAAAGCTTACAGTTCTCCTAAGAATAAAGTCCCTTAATTCTCGAGATGCCTTTATGCAACGGGTTATGGCTGTGATGACACCAAGCTATACCGTCGTGAAAGCCTGTATAACTCGGGTGCTCTCTAGCCCATACTGCTTTATATGGATCATATCAATCCGATTCCTAGAGGCTGAGCCTAGAAGGCCTTGTCTGAGTGTGGATCAACAATGAATAACTCGAAGGAGACCTCCTAACCAGTAGCCTCAGACAGAGTACCCGAGACGATCTCATTATCTCCTGTATGGTGTAAATGGCTTCTCGAGACGACGTCATATCAAGGGGTCTATTCGGGGATAACATGCCTATATGATGGGCCTGGATAAGGGCTTAGAGATAGGTCTAGATCCGTGGACTGGCCTTGACAAAATATCCAAACACTAAGCCCCCCAGTTTTTAATTAAAAGAGTGTTTAATTAAAAATTAACCAGATTCTGCTCGACTGGTACGTCACACCATAATGGTTGCCGTTAAATTTCAGTTAACTTCTTTGGGAATACAATCCTCAATTCATATGTCGCTACCCCATTGATAGAGCAGTCTAAAATGCCGTGATACTCAGGTCATAATAATGTCATCGTCAGGATGGGCCCTATAGTCATTTAAAATTTGAAAGGAATCGATCCTTGACGTTTCGTATTAGGGTGATGTGGCATCCCCCTGTCCGTTGGATCGGAATCAACAGTTGGGGTTCTTTTAGCTCGTCTATAAATACCTCTTCCTTTTCTGATAAATCTTTTTCTCCCTTTCTATCCTCACTTGCAAACAAAAGTATTCCGAGCATACTCTTCAAGGCATTCTCCGAGAATAAGAAGTTTCTGGTATTCACAACTCTCGACACTTTCTTTTTCTCCGAACAAATCCACGGCTCATCACACCTGATAAGTTTTTTTTCACCTTTCTTCGGATTTATGACAATATTTTTCTGAATTACGAACAAATGTTGTGGATATATATTTAGGTGGAATAGAAAACCATTAGAATAGGAGGTCTACTAGGGTCTTTGTAAGAAAATATTTTAGGGTTGTCAATGATCCCTAACAGCCGTCTAACCGTTTTACCCCTTGTTTTTCTGAGAAGAAATGACATCTGTTTTTAACTCTCCAACCCGACCTAAGGCTGTTGATGGGGAAGATAACGTAGGAGAGGGCTTGGAGTTAGTTGCCAGTCCAGAGCCTATTTTTAAGGTTCGATCTTCGTACGAGCAGAACTAGTTCACTTCCACAGTCCTAGACACCGATTTAGAGGCCTACACGGCCCTTTTTGATATCCCTAAAGATGTATACCTCCGAGACCCCAAGGCCAGTGAAATATCTAGCACTCTTCCCGAGGGCAAAGTGGCCTTCAATGAGGAGTTATTCCACTTAGGGGTTAGGTTACCTCTGCAATCGTATTTTTATCGATTCCTGACCAACATGAGAATAGCCCCCTACCAGTTAAATCTGAACAGTTAGAGGATACTGGTAGGACTGTACATATTATAGGGGCAGATATTTGATTCTCCGCATTCCATGAAGGAGATAGAGCACATATTCGTGCTCAAAAAGAACCCCGGGAAGAACTCCAGGTGGGTATACCTTCAGACCAGGCCTCAAAAACCTAACCCAATCAAGGGGAACCCCACCAGTATTAAAGACTGGAAGAGCAAATGGTTCTTTATGGGAGAAAACTAGAATTCCGAGCCACACCTCTCTGTCCCAAACATGTTTAGTGAACCCTTATTTTGGTTGCGAGAATCATAGCTGAACCCCCAGAGCCTGGATATTATAAGACAGGCCAGGGATCAATACCTATAACAGAAATTGTTACTTTCTGATTCAAGTCTAATAGCCTTGGACTTAGTGAAGACATGCCCGAGTAGGGACTTCGTGTACTTAAACAAGAAAAACTTTGTTCAGAGTATAGTTTCTTCCTGAATGCCCGATTCCACAATATATGTATATATATATATATATATATATATATATATATGTATTTTTATTGTGAATATCACTGACTCTCCGTTCATTATTTTACAGAAGCAATTATGTCTGGGAAGCCTTCCGCCTTGTCCTCCCTGAGCAAGCTGATAAAAAAGAAATCAGTCGACACCTTCTTTATTGATCCCTATAAGCGAACTCCCCCGACAGAAAAGCAATAAGGACGGGGGAACATGCTCGTGAGGAGAAGGAACCAGGGGCCCTTGGATTCCGCCTCTGGGTCCGCCTCTATCGTTGCCTTGGATAAAGGGAAGGGTATAATAGTGGAGAAACCACCGCTGGATAAGGGTCAGAAGAGGCCCCAAGACAACCCCCTGATTGATCCAGCAACCAAGAAACTAAGAATCGGGGGATCAGACCCCATAAAAGCCATGGGCTTCTACAGGGCTAGCAAGATAGCCGAGCTGAGGGTGGGTGATATCTCCGAGAAGAAGCACAAACACTTCATCCGCCTGCTCAACTTAATAAATGATGCTGGACGGTATGTGATCCCACTCGTTGTCGAGAATCTGGACAAAACAGAGGACATCGAGACCATAGACTTTATGTACAGATGGGGTCTGAAGGTAAGTTCAATACTTAGTTTTCATTGCATACTTGTGGGTCTCAAATCACTAACACTTCTCTCTGGTTGTAGGCATGCTATCAAATGAAGCAACAAATGGAGGTTTGGAGAGATAAGACGAGCAAAATCAAGAAGCTCGAGAAGAAGAATGCCTTCGCTCTCAAACAGTAGGAGAAGGCAGAGGCCAAGCTGGCCACTGAGAAGACTCAGTGGGAGGCGAAGAAGGCAGCATGGCAAAAAAAGAAGGAGAAACTCAAGCTCTGACTGGCCTCGTCAGAGTCTACGCACTTGGGGGTCAATCTCAAGAACGCCAACTTGAAGTCTCGGATGGCACTGCAATAATCTGAGATGGAGATACTAAAGCAGCAGCTGGCCGGAGAACCCAAGAGAATCCGGGTTGCAGTGAAAGCCATCGAGGCAGAGAGGGAGCCTCACTCAATCAGGCTATAGACCTGACCTGCCAAACCTTCCATGAAAAGTACCCTGATCTCAACCTCGGGTGGCTCTACGACGAGTTAGAGAGAGAAGTACCTGATTTTGGGGTCTAAGATCCAGAAACAGGAAAGAAAACCCCTATCTTGGGAACTGTAACCAAGGAAGTCCATGTCAATCCTCCTACTATAACGAGTCAGCCTCCGTCGGATCCTATTATCAACTCGACACCCTAAGAACCTACAGATGTAAATAGAAATCAGTAGGGTCGGATATTCTGTACAAAAGCACTGTAATAATTAGATACTTTAATAAAATTCTGTTCTTTATATTCTGTTCTCGTTTTCTCTGAATTGTGCTCTGATTGAATATCCGCAATGTTTTTCTAAGCATATAACTTAGAAAAATTTCTTTGAACAATACATTCGGTTTGGCACAAATATCTAAACAGTTCATCAGCTCAACGAAGATATCTAACTAAATGACTTAGAAAAAATTTCATCAAGAATAATACTCGGACTGATATATATAAACATATAACTTAAATATATTCGATAAAAGGTCCTGAGTATATAACTTAGAAGAATTCCTTTAAACAATACATTCGGTTCGGTATGAATATCCAAAGACGAAGACATCCGACCAAATGACTTAGAAAATATTTCATCAAGGACAATGCTCGGGTTAATATATAAACACATAGTTTAAATATATTCAGTAAAAGGCCCTGAGTATATAACTTAGAAAAATCTAACTCATTCATATACGATATCATTGATATGTGAATATCCAAAAGAGTAGCCACATGAACTGCTGTCGGTTTAGGGGAATCATCCGACTAAATAACTCAAAACCCCCCCAATAAATTATAAAGTTAAATTTATGCAGAGTCTCGAGTGTCTCATTCATATAAAATATTATAAATAAATAGAATCGTCTCGGTATAAATATCTGAATAAAATACTTAGACAAAATAAGAGACATACCATCTCGTGTCGGATGATTCAAATAAAATATCGGAGATAGACGGAATCGTCTCAGTATAGACATCCAAATAAAATAGTTAAGCAAAATAAGAAATATACCATTTCGCGTCGGATAATCCAACTGGAATACCGGAGATAGTTGTCTTAGTATAGACATCCGAATAAAATACTTAGGCAAAATATAAAACATGCCAATTCACGTGGATAATCGACAGTGATTGTTCGAAATAGCAAATATATTTATCATAAAAAGATAACAGCACAGAACTAATATATCAATTTTATTAATCATTAAAACAGGGAAAAACATTTACAAGTTAGTCTGTTAAATGATCCGATCATAAAAACAAAGAACATAAAATAAATACAAATCGTAGACAGCATACAGTCTTGAGTCCCGAATGATATAATATTATACAGAGATAGAATCAGGAACAATGCAATCCTCTCAGATATTTTCCTCTTCTAAAGAAGATGACTTTGCCTTACTAGTATAAGGTTTTCTCTGGACACTCTAGCACCTGCAGAAGAACTGAAACCAGTAGTCGGCCTTGGACGACATGGTCCATATGGCCTCAGAACGATGTAGTTCCATGACTATCAAATATTCTTAGCTCAGAGACGACGTAGTCTCGTTGGCCTAAGGTCTTTTCGAGGATAATTTAGTCCCGGTAAAAAGTCTGAATCTGAAATCTAGTCCTCAAGTGACGTGGTCCATATGGCCTAGGAACGTCATAGTTTTATGACTACTAAGAATCGAAACCAATAGTCAACCTTGAACGACGTGGACCATATGACCTCAGACTGATATGGTCTCATAACTATTAAGAATCGAAACCAGTAGCCGATCTCGGATGACGTGGTCTATATGGCCTAGGGACGACGTAGTTGCATGGCTACTAAGAATTAAAACCAGTAGCTAGCCTCGGGTAACGTGATTCATATAACCTAAGAACGTCATAGTTTTATGACTACTAAGAATAGAAATCAGTAGTCAGCCTCGGATGACGTGGCCCAAGTGACCTAAGAACGATATGGTTTCATGATTATTAAATATCTTTAGCTCAGAGACGAAGTAGTCTCGTTAGCCTAAGGTCTTCTACTCAAAAGATTGGGCTAGCTTTAATCACTGAAACTAGATCTGGGTAGAGTACTAGAGAGAGGCTCAGTGTGTATTCTCTATGGAGAAGATGTTCAAGACATTAATCGCGGGATCGAGGGACTTGTTGTCAAAAGGGTCGGGTCAAGGATAGTAGATTTTCAGTCTGTCTGCATTCTACAGCTTTTTTATTAGGGTGCCGCTTGGGGTCTCCAGTTTGTATACCCCTGGTCTGAGTACTTGAACGACTTTGTATGGCCCTTCCCAATTGGCTCCAAATACCCCTTCTTCACCCAGGATTTGGGTGTTAAAAGTCACCCGTCAGAGGACAAGATCTCCCCTTTGGAAAGTTCGACGTTTGACCTTTTGATTGTAATATCGGGTTACCCTTTGTTGATGTGCGGTTACCCAAATCACGATCTCATCTCTCTTTTCGTCTAACATATCCAACTCTAGTCTTCAGCTAACCTCATTCTTTTCTTCATTACAGTCTTGCATCCGAAAGGTCGGGATGTCGATCTTCACCGGGATTATAGCTTCACACCCAAAAGTTAGTAAAAAGGGGGATTCTCCTGTTACTGTACGGGGAGTGATTCTATATACCCAGAGGACCTCGGGCAATTTATCAATCCACGCCCCTTGTGCTCTTCGAACTTCTTCTTGAGCGCCTTCTTAACCACCTTGTTAGCGGCTTCAACCTGTCCGTTGGCCTGAGGGTGTGCAAGAGTGACAAACCTTAGATCGATGCATAATTTCGAGCAGAATTCCTTAAACCAAGCGTTGTCAAACTGTTTTTCGTTGTTGATCATAAGTATTTGTGGAACCCCAAAGCGATATATTATATTCTGCTTGACAAATACGGTAGTCTTTTTCTCCGTTATACTGGAGAGTGGCTCTACTTCTACCCACTTTGTGAAATATTCAATTGCCATGATAGCATACTTGGTATTAGCCCAGACGATCGGAAGTGGCCCTATCAGATTAAGCCCCTATTGAGAGAAAGGCCAAGAACTCGAAAGGCATATAAGTTCTTCTGGGGCCTGTCTCGGGATATCCCTATAAATCTGACACTAATGGTAATACTTGACTATCCTGAAAGCATCTTGAGAGATTATGGGCCAATAATATCCTCACCGAAAATCTTGTATGTCAATGAATGAGCCCCTCCATGACTTCTGCAGGTTCTGTTGTGGATTTTCTCAAGTACTTTGTCTGCCTCATCTGATCTCAAACATTTCAAGTATGACAAGGTAAATTCACGTTTATAAAGTACACTATTAATAACAGCGTACCTGACTGCTTGGTTCTTTATCTTCATAGCTTCATTCTGTTATTCGGAAGCTCTCTATACTGAATGTATAATTTTATCTCTCTCATCCACGTCGGGTTGGGGGTCTCTTATAAAGCAGTGATAAGATCTTCTTTAAGATTTACACTCCTCTGCGTCAGAAGTAGGGCTGTCAAACGAGCTGGGCCGGGCTTAATCGATTCAGACCGCTTTGGGCCAAACACTTAAATGGGTTGGGCCGAGCTGGCCCATTTAATAAATGGGTTGATATCCTCAACCCTAACCCTACCTGTCGGGCTAACGGGCTAAACAGGTCAGCCCGTTTATATTAAATAAATAAATAAATAAAATAAATAATAAATAATTATAATTTTTTAAAAAATTAAAAAAATTAATAAAAAATAAAAACACTATAAATATATAACAACAAATATTTTTAATTTAATTTTTTAAAATTAAAATTTTATTATTATAAATATATAATAAATATTTAATTTAAAAATATTTTTAAATATTTAATTAATATAATCGGACCGGCCCATTTAATCTACGAGTTAAACGGGTTTGAACCCTTTTATCCGCGGGTTAAACGGGCCGGCCTGTTTAACCCGCGGGCCAAAAATCATTGACCCTAACCCATTTATTTTGCGGGTTAAACGGGTCAATCCGTCGGGCCGAACCCATTTTAATAGCTCTAGTCAGAAGCTTGATCAGTACTGTAGCTGAAGATTTCTCCTTGTACATCGAGGCCAATTTTGCCAGAGAATCAGCCCTAGAATTTTTTGCTCGGGGAAGTTTTTCAACAGTGATGCTCTGAAAGGCCTCCATCAATTTCCTGTTTTGAACCAAATAGGCTTGCATATTGTCTTCCCGAGCCTGAAATTGCCCATTCAACTGACTGGCGATTAACTGGGAATCGCTATATACAATCAGATTCCAAGCTCCCAAAGCCTTAGCCAGCTTCATCCCGTTAATCAGTGCCTCGTACTCACCAACCGCCAAATATAACTACAAAACGTCCACCTTCTCGGGGCTCACAAGATGGAGAACGTGTGTCAAGTACTCTTTTAGCTCTCGGAAGCTCTGATTATAGCTCTCGTCCCATTCCAGTCTCTTCCCCTTCCTCATCATCTGGAAGAAAGAGAAACATTTATCCGTGGCCTTTGACACAAATCTGCTCAAAGCGGCTAACCTCTCATCAAACTTTGCATCTCCTTCATTGTAGTTGGGGGCCTCAAATCTAGGATGGCTTGGACTTTTTATGGGTTGGCCTCGATGCCTCATTCACTAATCATGTACCCAAGGAACTTTTCTACTCCGACCCCAAACGAGCATTTCTCGGGATTCAGTTTCATGTTATACCTCCTCAGCTAAGAGAATGTCTCATCTAAATGCTTAGTATGATCAAAAGCCTGCACAGACTTCGTAATCACGTCATCCACGTACACCTCTATGGTCGACCCTATCAAAGGCTCAAATACTTTATTAACTAACCTTCGGAATGTAGCCCTCGCATTCTTTAATCCAAAAGGCATGATTGTATAACAGTATAGCCCTTGGTTAGTAACGAATGCAGTTTTATCTTGGCCGAGTTCATGCATCTTAATCTAGTTGTACCCAGAGAAGGCATCCAAAAAACTGAGGAACCTGTGATCAGATGTGGCATCTACTAACTGGTCAATCTTCGAAAAGGGAAAGCTATCCTCTATGAAATAGTTATTCAGGTCGGTGAAGTCTATACACATTCTCCATTTCCCATTAGCCTTCTTCACCATTATGATATTTGCAATCCACTCGGGGTATTGAACCTTTCGGATAAACCCCACTTTTAAAAGCTTGTCCACTTCAACCTTAATGGCCACTCTCCTCTTGAAATTGAATGTCCGTCTCTTTTGTGCCACAGGTTTAAACTTCAGATTTACCATCAATCTATAAGCTATAAATCGAGTATTAATCCCTGGCATGTCATTATAGGACCTGTCACACCCCGAACCGTGGGGTCCACCCGTGACAGACGCCACAGACCTCCAGGGTATACTCAACCACACCGAATACAACCTTTAGGTCTGTAAGGCATACATAAAAACCTATTTCAAAAACATTTCCAATAGCAACTCAACCTAGCACCCAAACTCCAAGTATGAATACATAAACAATAATCCACAAC
>JAVXUL010000008.1:10196388-10207276 GCA_035590515.1 Trichilia minutiflora | reverse complement strand
ACCCGTTTATTATTCGTGTCAAAATTTTTAAATCCAAATCCGTTTAATTATATCGAATTCGTGTCGAATAATCGTGTTGTGACCCAAATTATCACCCTTAGTTAGTCCTCATTTTAATTTTATCTACATAATTAATCCAAACTAGAGGGGTTGGTTGGTTTCAATTTGGGATTGACGGATGCAGGAAATATGTCTTAACGGAATGAAAATAAAAAGTCCATTCGTATGGATGGATGGATGGTAATGACCTGAAATATTCCACTCTATTACACATATGGAAAATGGGTTTTGGGAAGAGAGATGACACATAACATACTCTACGAAAAAATGATAGAGAATAGAACGATGTTGCTAACTGCCCCCAATTTCCGAAGACAAGCTGGCCTACAAACAATATGGGCTTTGCAAAAATAATTTTCATTAAATGATAGATCTCCATATATGGTTCCTGAGAATGTAATCAACGTCCAACATCTCCCATAGCCGGCACCTTATTATGAGGTTGATTTTGGAACCACTATTCCCTTCCCTTCCCTTCTCTTCTCTTCTCTTCTCTTATTTAAATCTCTGCAAAATGTCATAACGTTTTCTTTTGTAAATGAAAATGAGCATTGCACTGCATATTGCTTAAAGAAATTAATTATGGAATACAGTGAGAATATATTTCAAAATCCAAGAACAAAAATGAGACGATCAAAGTTGGTAAGCCACCCACCAGACTTCAAAAGTATGCACCGGGAATTCTTCAGGTAGATCATACAACCAGCAGATCATCCTCCAGTCTCCCTGTAATTCCTCTGCTATCACCTCTCATTGTATCACCCAATTCATTAGAAACACAAGATTTGAAGTTTGCAAAAGAAATGATCATGGAAAACGAGGATTCAACGGAAACTGGAACACGAGTGTCAACATGCAGCTGTGGCAGGATACACAGACCCAGCAACGTTATTTAATTTCTTCCAACCCAATTATGTAATTGTAAACCAAACCTAATGAGATTTATCAAATTTATTGAATCAATTGGGGCTTTCTTGGACTTAACGATAACATATCCTGTTGTATGGTTTTGCCATTATCCTTCTGTGGTTCACATTTTTTCCAAACTTCTGCATCAAACTCTAGGAATTATTCATCTTTCCTTGAGTTTAATGTTATCATTCTCATTCTTGTTTGGTTGTGTTTTTTAACATAATTCTTCCAAATGGACAACAAGAATAACGCATAATATTAAGGGTTTCAACTGATACAACATCTATAACTGTTCCATTTATCAGAGATTTAATCGGCATTTGCTTTACACAACAATTATAATAGATAGCACAAGTAAAAATTCTAAATTTCAAATTTCAAATCTCAAACTTTAATTTATAAAGATAATTTTATCGTCTCTACTTTGTTTTGGATGTCATGTAATCACACAAATTTCAAAATTCCCATGATGCCATTAAATTGATCCAACTCAATCAAATGAATATACGAACATCAAGTGATGATAAGTAGACAAACAATAATCCTTGTACATATATGGTTATATGTCATATGAATGGAATTACAGATTCCATTCCAGAAAAGGTAAACTTCAGTAAACTCCGCAAGTAGCCCCATCCATTTTCAATTTTTAAGGCTGAAAAAGTTCTTCCCTTTATGTACATAGGCTGACAGTCCAACCAGTCTTTTAGCCAACCAAAAAAAAAAGTATTAAAAACAAATATCTTGTTCCACCCCTCGTGCTTTTGATCAATAATTAATTAAAGAAAAATTACAATGATAACAATCAACCCAATGACTGCCCTGGAATTGGCCAAACCGAGCAGCAACCACTTAGTTAAGAAACAAACTCCTCTCTCAGAATCAGAATTCAAATTCTCCTGTTGCCTGAAGAAACATTAGAAGAAGCACTTTGAATTCAGAAGAAAACAGAGCTATACAAAAGTACAAACCATATCAAAATTACATACATATGCGCGCACGTGGAGAGAGAGACCATAAAAGCACACCTTATTGAAGAGAATGTCTTTGTCGTTTATATGCATAATTCCATCCTTCAAAGCACATTTCCATCTGCTTTTGGTACGAGTTACCTACCCCAAAAATGCATGACATGACCACTATTGTTTGTGAATAAAAATGATTGGCCACTATATGATAGGCATCAATGACGCTCGCCAAGGAACATTATTAAAATTACCTTGTCAAACTGAGCCAAAACTAAATGGTGAGTATTCAGCTCCTCTCCTTGGTCCACATCATCCAAATCATCATCGTCATTTTCATTTAATGGCTCATCATCATCATCTTCTACAGCATCATTTTGAGCAACAACAGCAGGAGTACTAGCCTGGAGATCTATGGAGAGGGAGAGGAAATCTATAAGACACCAATGTATTTAATTCTGAAGAAAACAGTCTTCACCATATTTATTCAACTTACCGTTGGGAGCAGGCGTGTTCACTATGTTGTAGTCTTCATTAACAACTCCTTGATAGTTGTATATCTTTATGTTGAAGGTAGGTGAAGCCCCAAAAGAAAAGAGAACAACAAAAAGGAAGAGAAGGCACCCGACGGTGAGTATAGGGATTTCTCATAATGTTCAAAGAATGTGCGTATATGTGGAAAAAGGGAGGGAAGGTGGTGGGGTTGGGCAGAGATCATATGTCGATAGTTAAATCCCATTTACGCGCAGCATTCAAGATTATAACATCTACAAACCATTCCCTACTGCTTGCCCATTTACAGAAATGAAAAATTATTCCACAGGCTCCATTTTATTAACTAAGAATAAATTTTTAGCGACTCCTTTTGCTTGCACAGAAGATGTAGATGAAATCAATCTTACTTCTCTCTCTCAGCAAGCAAACGAAGCATAAGAATCTCCATATACGATAACACGTGCAAATGCAAATTTCAAAAGCTGCTGCACAGATATACATGAAAATATTTATCTTTACCTGAGTTTGCACACACAAACCTTACAGAGAGGAAATACATCACTCTAATTTCATGAGACTTAGGGTTATAGTAACCACTACCATAACTAGGACAGAAGTTGCAAACAAAGCATAACAAACAAGCATATACTCAAATCAGATTATAATATACAAATTATATATCACTCAAATAAAGACAATTAGATTTTGGGATCGGTTTAGTTGAACTTCTTGCCCTGTGAAAGCTGCATTGGGCATAAACCTGGAAGTGTTGTGCTTAGGCTACCATTTTAGCTATTACACGAACATGAGAACACCACATACATGTAGATATAATTCCCGAACTTGCATGTTTCGAAATTGAGATACAAGTAACTTACATTGGGAGTAGAAAGTACATCATCATAAGGATCAGGAATTGGCCCATCCACTTGAGGAATCTTTGTAGATGGCCTAGCCAAATGTGCTAAAATCTCTCTATTTGCAGCGGTAACCACATCATGTTGACCAGGGAAGTCACTTGCTTGGCTTAACTGAAAGGTAGTTATGTCATTTGAAGATGCCCAACATATACATATACATGATTATTAGTGAAAATACACACATATGTACACACTGTGACAATGGTGGCATTCACAACCCTTTTGTTGTTATTTTAATTAAGAAAAAAATACTTTTGATTAAAAGCCAAAGTTCTATCCTCATATATTCAAATTTATAATGTGATACAAAGGAGAAAGCCAGCTTCTAAATATGGGCCTAACCATACTCAATCAAATGATTCAGTAATTGAAATTGAAAAGAAAAAAAAAACTATCAAGACGAGGATGAGCTCAAAGCATATGTAACTATACAAGATTACTAACTGTGATGGCTAAAATTCAACTTTTCCTAAGTAAATGAATTCGAATGTGAGTTGCCAAGATTTTACCCCATTTGATGATCATAGTTTTTTAATGCAGGTAAATAAAACAAGGCAGAAGAAACAAAGAGAATAAGAGTCTTGAAACAAAGTCAATGTATCTTTATATACTTTCACCATATGTCTCTATTGTTTACCCTTACATCAAATATAACTAATATCTAATTAAAGATGGGACAATTATCATACACCATCAGTAAACATAGGTCCTGAACCAGAACTCAGAAAGAAACCTGTACCCGTCCTTACCAGAATCCCCACTCTAAGAAGCCTTGACATGTCAATCAAAGAACCTATCACCTATTTTAAGCCCCGGTGTCCTAACAATGCATATGTACTATAGTATAAAGGTTCATAAGGATGCTACATATGAAGAACATGATATAAAGAAAGTTTAATGGTACCTGATCCATTGACACTATATCATTTGGTGGTAAAATAATTAAGACAAATAGGAGTTATAATTGTTAAGAAAGTACAATTACATCAATTCAAGGCATGTACAATATGTAATGGCTTCAAGAAATGAAACTCCCAATTTCTTAATAATCAAAACTGAGCTGCCATGTCAAATGTTTTTTAGGTTTGCTAAGAACACACCACAGTGATTCAGAGGATTACAAAAACCAGCCAACAGCACTTCACCTTATATCAGTTACTACAACTGAGATCAAGTTCTCAAAAAGTAGTGGCAATTGTGGAAAACATTTCAAGCCACCTACTGCCTATACAACAATTACCCAAATTCACACATATACAAGTCCGCTTAAATGAGAAAGGAAGAGGAGGCACCATAATGAGTACATTTAACATTAAAGCATTCACAACAGTGAACAGAATAACAAAGGCACTCTTTCGTCTCATCTTGCACACAATACAAGCATCAAAGTTGTTCATAAAATTTGACAATCGGCGCTGTCATATACGAAAACTATCACAGAGCTCGAACATTCAACTTAAAATACTCTTTTTCTGTTCTTCCGAAGCACAACGTGATGAACAAGCATACAGCCCAAAATTCATCACTGCAAAAATTGGCTTAACCACAACCAGCCAGAAGAAAACTAAAAAACATTTTCTGCTTTGAGCAACCAATTCAGGAAAAACAGAAGACATATCAGAGCGAACAAAACATCTTGGACAAAAAGTGTATTAATCTTCCTCTACTAAATCTAATTCATCAATTAACTAAAAAGTACAACCAGTCATTTATATAATATGCCATCTTAGATGGAGAAAGAAAACAAGAGCAGGTTAGAGAAAGTAGTTTAAACGTTTTTCCAAAAGCAAAATACACAAATAATATAAACTTACTGCGATTTCAGTTTGTGAACTTATGTGGTAACTTTTACATTTTTTCACATCTATTTCAAATAATGTTATCATAAGATTTTAGATTATGCAAATTGAGAATTAAACAATTTTAGATTATGCAAAATACACATAATATAAACTTACTGCGATTTCAGTTTGTGAACTTATGCGGTAACTTTTACATTTTTTCACATATATTTCAAATAACGTTATCATAAGATTTTAGATTATGCAAATTGAGAATTAAACAACCAAGCAAAAACAAACATTCTCATAATCAAAATTAACAATGACAACAAAAAAAACATAGAAGATAAGTATTTCCAACAGTACAATAATAGAACCTCTATTATAATAATACAGCAGGTTTTTGTAGGGGAAGAATATTTGATGCTCCAGCATCGTGATGAAGGCAGCATATCTCATCAACAAACAATAGAGAAAACAAACCTCAAGCTGAAAAATCTCAGGTGTAGCATCCCCAGCACCATCTTGCTGGGGAATATTATATCCACCATTGTGGTACTGTGCAGGGAAATCCTCACGTTTTCGCTTTCCAGAAGACATCATGAAGAAGTCCTGGAATTCTCTCCAATATTAAAAATAATGACCAACTTTGGTGGCCACAGGGCCATACCTTTTTCAGAAAGATGGAAATATCCATGATAACAATTCCAAAATATAAGGTTCATAATGCTGTCAGTCAGAAATCTTGGATTATGTATTCGCCCTTCGCCAAAAAAATCACGAGTCATTCTGCAATCTCACTGCTAACCGAAAACAGAATTTACCTGTGTCAGGGGTTGATGCGAGGTTCCTCTATCCGCCTCATCCCGTCCTTCCACATAAGCTATAACAAGACACCAATTATCACTAAAAAACATTAAAAATATATAACAAATAGCTCTGTTGGTATCACACAAGAACATACCAACATTAACATCAACACTTAAAGGGGGCCTCTGATTCATCCAAGGAGAAGGTGAAGGTGGCTGTCGCAAGAAATCAAAGAACAAATCACATCCATAAGCAACCCATAAAACTACATGACTTTTTGCCAACTTTTATCAATAGCACCCCAAAATATATTCCAACCAAGCAAATCTTAAAAACAATAACGAGGGCATTTAAAGTGAATAAAATTGAGAAAATGAGAATTAAAAGAACTCGAAAAATGATTTCCAACAAACACATGGATGATAACAAGGCTATGCTTACCATGTATGAACTTGGCCTTCCATTCCCGCCCTTGACCTCCGTACTGCCACCAGAATCATTTACAGGAGTAGGATAATCACTAGACCCAGTAGGAATGTTATACATCGAGCTATCTGCACTCCCGGGTAATGGTGTGCTCCCTGGTGGTGGTATACTCCCTGGCAGTGGTGTGCTTGCAGGTAATGGTGTCTGAATCGGAGTTTGCAAAGGCGTCTACAAACAATTAAGTAATCATATTAAACTCCAAATTCCAAAACAAATTAACTCACAAATTACTTCAATATCACTAAAACAACAATAATTCAACAGACACTTACAGGAAAACTTCAAAAGCCAACACAACTGACACAAACCACTTCTAATTGACAGTCAAGACAATATCTTCAAAGGGACCTCAAAACCTCATAATCTAACACAACTTGCGCTCACATCACTTCAAAAATTCCCACCCATATAGCAATATAGTAAAAAAGATTAAAACACTTCAAGATCTCAAACCCCAACTGAAACAAACCCACAAATCACTCTGAATTTCAAGCACAGCTGAGGAACTCCATCATGCTAATGGAAAAATAGATGCTCTAGTAAGAAATAAATACTCACGGGAGGAAAAAGTATCTCCGCAGTGGGAGTTTCGTACTCCTCAGTTCCTTCATACGGTACATTAAGATCGTGAACTGGAGTTATCGGACCACCGGGTGCAGGCTGCTTAGGCACTGATGACCTATCTATCGGGCCACATATAACTCCTGCTTGGCGCATCTTCATATCCCAAATCTAACCAAAACAAAGTTTAACAAAAAAATAAACAAATGAAATACCACGCAATGGCCAGGATCAACTTCAATACAGCCCCAAGAGAAACAAAAAAATAAATAAACTAAGTGATGTCAAAACCCTAGACCTTGGCAGATCCAACAAAAATCCTCTCTCCCTTTAAAATTAAGTTAACCTCTTGGATAATTCCAAAATATCAAATTTCATTACTAAAGATATTTGAAAAAAATCGAAATCAAAATTAGAGCAAGAAAACGTGATAAAATGAAAGAAAAATTACTCCTTGAAGCTCGTTAAGAACACTCTCGCCAGGGCCGTTATTGACGAACTCGTCACGAACCTTGCTGACGACGTCTTCGATGACGCGAACGTACACCATACTAGTCGTAGATGTTGCCATTGTTTTCAATTGTAACTTTGATGTCCTCCTAGCTCCTCCGATTGAAACTTCCTCGGGAAAACCTGTAAGCCGAATGGAAAATTTTCTCGAGAAAATTTAGGGAAGCATATGGAACCTTTTAGGGTTTAATTTTGGGGTGAGATATTGTTGTGGAGTGAGAGAAAACTAAAGAGAGAGATCGCAGAAAACAGAATAGAGGGAGAGAGGGACTGAGAGGGCGGACGAGAACATATGAATAAAGAGCGGAATATAAATAGGTTTGCATCCGATTATACGAGTTGGATCCACGTGGCGAGATCCAGCAGGGTTCTAGATTTTTTTGATTGCCTTCCGGGTAAGGAGTTAAGCCGATGCGTTGTCTGCTTTTTTGTGTGTCACGTACAACGTTCGATGAGGTTTATTTATCGCGACAAGATCACAACCGTGGCCGCCATTAATTGGGTCCCACTTTTGTTTTCTTTTTGTAAGTGCGTGTATTTGAACAATTTTTTGTTTAGGGCGGTATTATAATACATTTAAATTAAGAATAATGGAAGATATAATAATGTTGATATATAAATTTTTTTCTAAACTATGTTATTATTAATTAATAAAAATATAAAATTACTTAATTAATAAAAAAAAATTATTTTTCATACATCCAAGTTTTCTCACACCCAAATTTTATGTACATCATTATACTCTAACAAACACTCTTGTCAATACGAACCGGAGTGACAACCAAAGAAAATGATTTATTTAACTCTAATACGAGTAAGCACTAAAAAAATAACTTATTTATACTATTGTAAATTATTAGATCAAGTATAAATTTTTAAATTAATTGGTTAAGCTTACTAGAGGTTTTAAACTAATTTATTAGGCTTAGTAGGTAATTTGCAATAAATCTAAGTGGGCTATGAGGCTAAAGCGGAGTTTTGTTTTAGTTTGAAACTAAATAAATTTGAATTCAACAAAAATCTTAATAAATTTGAATGTACATGCTTGAATTGAATAATATATGTTGATGTAGGGATTTGCAGTCTTGATTTTTCATGCACCATTAAATAGATTCTTTGTTAATGAGTCAAATTTGCTTGAAATCAAAAAACCGTAATAAGGGAAAAAAATTATATTTCGAAGAAAATTCTCTAATATTTAAGTTAAAAAAATTTTTTAAGATATTTAAGTAAAATTGCACAAATATCAATAATTAAATATAAAGGTAATCAACTTATCTATTTTTTGGATTATAATATCTTATATAATCAAATTTGACGATAATGAGATACATATTTGTTAATTATTATTTCTCTCTGCACATTCCGAGATATGCTCTTGTTATAAATTTCTCTCTACACATTAGAAAATCCGCTAATGTTTAAGTTAGGTTTCTTTAGGATGTTTAAATAAAGTTGAACAAATGACAATAATTCGATATAGAGGTAACCAACTTACCTATTTCTTGGATTTTAATATCTTATATAATCGAATTTGACAACAGTGAGGTACATATTTGTTAATTATTATTTCTCTCTGCACATCTCGAGATATGCTTCTATTATAAATTTCTATCTGCACATTAAAAAATCCTTTAATATTTAAGTTAGGATTTTTTTTTAAGATATTTGAAGAAAGTTAAAAAAAATGACAGCAATTCGGTGTGTGAGTAACCAACTTACCTATTGCTTGAATTATAATACTTTGTATAGTTGAACTTGGCGGCAACAATGGGACAGATATCTATTAATTATTGCTTCTCTCAACATATCTCAAGATTTACCCCCTATTATCGGCATTTAATCTATAATCATTATTCGTATTTGATGGCTTTGGATATCCCATTTAAAGTTATTGGACAAATCAAATCACATGTTACAATTACCCTCGGATCTCTTATGTTGAAGGCCCTTATGATCCTTGCCGTGGGCCTTCAATAATAGTACCCTAACCTCTCAAACTCTTTAAAGGTTTTTCTTTCACATATCATTTAAGAATACTTCATTATTTCGGAAGTATAAGAGTATCAAGATTCTCAGGGTGAAAGATAGAAATTTTGAAATCTTGAGGTCTCATATGCTTCTTACGATCTATAGATCTCATATAGTGTTTTTTCGAGATAAAGTCAAGGTTTTGGTCACTTACCCATCTTGAAAAATCTTTATAATTTGTAAATAAAGTCCATGTAGATTCTGAGCCGCTACTAAGAAATTGGACCCTTAAATTGAAACAATCCTAAATTATCCCTAACAATATAAATTTTTTTTAAATATTTTTTCTGTACAACTATAAGTATTAAATTTTTTGTCTATAAATTTACAACATTTGAAAATGAGTATTTTTTACAACATTTGAAAATGAGTATTTTAACATACATATCTTTTTAACTATTAATTTACATTTAAAATATTTATAAGTAAAAACAAAAGAAAATTAGATTGTTTTAATAAAACACTTTAATTGTATTAATATTTTAATTAAAAATATGTATTTTATTTTTACTTGTAAAAATATACAAAATTCTTTTATATATTTTATAATATTTTTAAATTATAAAATTTATCTTATTGTAACTATTAAAATATTTAATAGGAAGTTAATAGGTTTGGTTTCATGTAGTAGGAAATAAATGAATGCAGTAAGATATTTACCAAAAAAAAAATCATGTGTTGAGGTATTTTGTTGAGGCCCAGCTCAATGATTCAGGGCCATTTTCGTGTCCTTATATAGGCCCACCAAGTGCATATATTAAGTAAGCTTCTTGATACGGTATCGTTCTGAGAAGCCAATTACATCACCCAGAGACATAATTGAATCGCCTCGGGCACTCCGCCCAAAGCGACCAGTTAGAAGGTCCCCTTCGAGTTATTTATTAGTGACTCACACTCGGGTTCGGGGCCTTCGACAATAAGTCCTTCAGGCTCGGGGAGTCGGACTGGCACATTCTCCACAAACAATAGGGACTCGTGGGCACTTGGGGTATACTAGTCTCCACCACTCTACCTCCTGGTGACACCGAGGCTACAACCTGCTGTATGATGGCCTTCCGAGAACCAAGGGATTTCATTCTCGAAAGAACCGAAAGCTTCACTCGGAGGAATATACACTCGGGGGCTCGAGGATGACGTGACGAGAAACAGTGTCACAATTTTTCACGCCTCCTAACTTTGCAACAGGTCGCCCTAGGCACGTTAGCCATGCAGCAATATGTGTCCAAAGGTTCGCACTCCTAAGCTTCTAATATACGGCACCCAAAAATCAAAGGAGGGAGGGGGGCAATCAAATTCATTCGACTACATTAAGAAAAATCCACTGTGAGACATTCTTTTAACTTTTCAGTGTATCCAG
>JAVXUL010000008.1:10169435-10182005 GCA_035590515.1 Trichilia minutiflora | reverse complement strand
TTTTCCACTCTTTTGTGTCTTCTTTCGTTCTTAATCGAACTACAAGAAACTAATTTCAAAAATAATCCAGCAGCAATCCAAAAATGAGAATCAACCAAAACTTATCAAAAGGTCAAGAACTTGTTAGAGGTTAGAGCAGGGCTCTTGGTATCAACCTTTAGAACAAAGACCTCACTCAAGATCCGCCAACTATTAAGCAACAGCTAGTAGGGAAGGATGCTCAGGATCTCAAAGATCTATGCAAAGTAGCATTGTAAGGATGGACAAGGTCCAATTAAATGATATTCCTCGTTTAAAGTGACTTTACCTAGGCCGCCCAACTTGGGATATCTGTCAGAGCAGATACGTGAAAGTGAATATTGTTAGGATCTCGAACACCTGACGATAAATAATAAGGTCTGCCTTAGTTACTGTAAAAGGATACTGATTAGTCTAATTAGGTCCTCTACATCGTACTTTCTTAGAGGTATTACGGCTATCATCCTTACTTTCCTATGTCTAAATAGGGATGCCAACTGTTTTTTGACCACTCTTAGCCGGATCACTTAGGCTTTCAACACTATGCATTTTCACTTGAAAATCAAATAAAAAACAACCCCTTCGTCCATTAACATTGTCAAGCTAAAAAATAATCAAAAATTGTAGAACTAAACACGTAAATTAAGAGATGACTCCCATTTTTTTTCCTTCCCATCAAAGAATAGGAAAAAATACTTTCTCCTAAGAAACACAATCCTATTAGGACCACTCATAAAATTCTCTCCCCTTCCTTTATAATAATAAAGTCCAACCCATAATCAAAATAAATTCTAAGTCAAAGATAAGAGCTAAGCATTATCTAGGATTTTGACAAAAACACAATCCATGACACCATGCAGAAAGAGGATGAAGAATAAACTTACTAGGAAGATGTTGGACTATTGGAAGTCCTGTTGAATTAAGGATGACTTTCACGAAGAAAGAAATTGAGATTAATACAAAACGAGCAACAATACGAGTACAATCAAAGCATAAAAGGCATGAAAAAAAGAAGATGTCCTATTTATAAAGAAAAGTTTCCATTTCCTCCTTTAGTTGATCGAGTCCTTGGATAAAGCCATGTCACTATCTGTATTAAAATAGTATTTAATTTTGAACAAAGTAACGAGTCTAAAAGAATGTGACATTGTAAAAGGAGGCAAATGAACTTGGAATATTCAATGTTAAATAGATCGAAAGGCTAAATTGAGACATGTCAGGTTCAATATTAATGATGCAATGATTAAACAAAATAACAAAATACTGCTGCCTTTTAAGTAATTAAACGAGACGCCTTCTCCTTACCTTGAAAAGTGTCATTATCCATCAAGGTAAAATTGAGTGTCTCTAATCAAACCACATTACCGATTATCAGTTTTTAACAAAAACCTTAAAAATTCGTGTTCAAAACTAAAAGGACTGGATCTCGGGGTAAAATAACAGTCACAGTAAATTAACAGGTGAAACTCCAATCGCCTTAAGTCTCTATTAGCTCTCAAACGAAAGGAGTAAGTCATATGGCCAACGATGCCATGAGGTAGGGTTAATCTTGATCTAATCTTCCAAGCAGGCCAAGTTAACAAAACTAGGGCATCTTATCACAATAGCCTATACTAGCAAGTATTAAAGAGAGACACTCAATGAAGCCTTGTATACACTCATTCACGCATACCTGAAACGCTGCCTTTGCTTAGCAAAATAAAAATAAAAATGATTTAAGGGTGAATATGTACCGTAGACTAAATAATTCTCTTATCTTTCTAAGCCCATTAATCTTATCACATATTAGACCTCAGTGTGTATACGTTATAGTCTAAGAATAAAAAAAACTTGAGATGTAAAGAAAGAGGCTCTAATTTTTTTAAAAAATATATATATTTCCTTATCTTTTTTACACTCTCGTTAACTTAAACATAAAAGTTTATCTGTCAAAATATCTTACATCAGATAGATTTTCTTTATTTTACAAATCTACAAAAGACTAATACTTTAATCTTATATTTAAATAAGCAAAGTTACCAATAAGACATACACGTGAATAAAGAAAATCTCAATTACTTTACGTACAAACAACATTATTTTTATTAAACATAATATTTTTCTTTCTTTTTTTTTTTTTTTTACCTTCAAGCTTTCTGGCAGAATAGTATTTTTATTTTTTTTACCTTCAAGCTTTATGGCAGAATAGTATTTTTATTTTTTTTACCTTCAAGCTTTATGGCAGAATAGTATTTTTATTAAGTCAATTTCAGCATACAGGGGACCGGAGGGGAGGGGTGGGGTGAGGTGAGTTACGGTGATATAAAAAAAAGGTACAATACTTTTCACTTTTTTTAAATAACTACTCTCATACCATATAAATTTTTATGCAACAGTTTATATAAATATTTTGTATCCTTACCAATGCTCATGGTAAAACATTCAACTAAAGGGTATGAAATTTCATTTACAAAATGATAAAAATTAAGTGGATCAAATTTCATTTATATGATAATCTCAACGCTTTTAAAAACAGGATATATCCACGTCCAATCATATAAATCCACGTTGCGTGAAATTAGTTGTACATAAATATGGTTGGTCTACAATTAGTATCTTATTTTTATGCGAATAACTGATCAGCCCAACGGGGCCCACGTTGCGTTCACATATCCATTCCTTACTAATGGAGGACAAAACCAGGGTAATAACTAATAAGGGTTAAATGTGTTAGTAAATTCATCTGCTGAGTTATCCAATTAGGTTACCCTCGAGCCTTAACTATTGTTTATGTTTCCAAACTTGGTAAACTAGAGGAGGAGGGTCAATCCAAACGGCAGCGTTGGACATCGAAGAGGACCTAACCTACGAAATACAACACAAATAGTTCTCTCTACCCACCAAGATTCTCATCTCGAGCAACCACTCTAGAGTCTCCAGTCTACACCGCCAAAACCCTAGAAAATGTCGGGCGGTTTTTTCCGGGTAAGCTATGATTCAACAAAATTTCCTCATTCAAATCGTTTATTTCGATTTTTTGGATCTACATATTTGCTACTGAGCTGGAAGGTTGGGATCTTATCAGTATACATCATTATGTTTAATTAGGGCACGTCGGCCGATCAGGACACAAGGTTCTCGAACAAGCAAGCGAAGCTCTTGAAAACGCAGAAATTCGCACCTGAATTGGACCACCTGGTACATTTTTTTTTTTTTGTTTAGATGCTCATATTACTTGTACTTCTTGTCTCTGTTGTTCTATTGCGTTTGTTTTTGAGTTACGCATAGGCTGAAGTAGCCGGGTTAGAAATTGGGGAAATAGAATTCTTTTCATCTTTTATGCTTTCTCTTACGTATTACTTCTATGAAGTGTGCGTTGTTTGTGAAACCTTATTTGCTGTTTAGTAGCAAGTTCAAAAAACTAAAGCGATATCTTAGCATAAAATTGAAGAAAATGGTTTCTAGTGTTAACTGCTCTAGTACTTCTTGTAATTTTTGTTTGCTGATGATGTGCATGAATGATACTGTTTAAGGTGGACATGAAGAAAGTGAAGATGGATGTTATGAGACCATGGATTGCCAATAGGGTCACTGAGCTACTTGGATTCGAAGATGAAGTGCTCATAAACTTCATTTATGGTCTTCTTGATGGAAAGGTAATTTATGATCTTTTCATCAATAACAATATTGGATTTGGAAAGAAAAGAGTGGCTTTATGCATATTATCAAATTATGCTTGTCTTTCTTCTTCTTTATATTTTTTTGTACCAATGCTGTTGACTGTACTCAGGTTTACATAAATATGAAATCATGTTGCTTATTTAACACATGTTTTCTAAACATTCACTGTCGTTTACTTTGGGTTACAGTGACAAAATACACTGATTTCCTTGGCCTACGATCCAGACATCAGCTTAGGAATATCCTCCACCCTGATATCAGCTGATATAGATGATGCTTATTGTCCAATTCTTGTGTTTTATTGTTAAGAATGTTGATATGTGAATTCAAGGATTGTACATTTTGGTCAGGTTATGATGGTGTAATTATCTTGAACCATAATGCTTATTTTGATGCAGGATGTGAATGGGAAGGAAGTTCAGATATCGCTTACTGGGTTCATGGAGAAAAATACTGCAAAGTTTATGAAGGAGCTCTGGATGCTTCTTCTCAGTGCAGAGAAGAATACAAGTGGCGTTCCTCAACAGTTCTTGGATGCCAAAGAAGAAGAAACAAGGAAGAAAAAGGTATTTCTTTTTGACATCATGATGTAATTCATAATTTCCCTGTTTTCTAAAAGTTTTATTAGGCTTGTTGCAGTTGGAGGCAGATCGGATAGCTGATGAAATTCAGAAGAAGAAAGAGAAGGAAAATCAAGAACTTGACCAAGAGAGGCCAAGGAATATGGTAATAATAATTTATTCATGCTGGAATTGCATTCTCTAGAGTTGGGTTTTTGGTTTTAACTTTCGTTTGTGTTCTCATGTTATTCAGCTAGCTTCTGCAATTATTTGGGCTCATGTCCTTTACCTCAAACTACTGTAGGACGGTGCAGTTAAGCCCACCAATGCTGCCCTGGATTCAAGCTCAAAGACTATATTGGCAAAGGATTCAAGTATCTATCTGAAGAATGATAAAGAAGCTGCTGAGAGAAATGGTGTGAGAGGAAGGAACAGGTAAGGGTTTAATTTTCGGCATTATCTTGTACAAGGAATTTGTTATTTGCATCTAATCCTATATAAATGTTGTAGTATAGTGACATTTTGTTTCTCTGACCTTTTTGTGGCATTGAGAAACTCTGAAGTATAATTTGGCTGATTCGTGAAATTTAGTATTTACAAAACTACTTCCATTTTGATTGAGAGGTAAAATAGAAAGAGTTTATCCAAAATTTAAATACTTATTAAGATTTGCACTTATGCATGAGATTATGGTGATTTGAACTTTGTACACTGATCATTATTTAGGTTATCATAGGTGTTTGTTAAAAGTTATGATATATAATATTCTACTAATGTCAATTATAAAATTTTCTGTACATGTGGTGTCCCACATATGAGTTAAGATTATAACTGTCATTCATGAGCGGCTGCGCATTGCACATAAAGATGCTTTTCCTAGCATTTTGAAGAGTATTGTCTCGTTTAATGAAGAAACTAATGTGTATATCATACTAGATATATTTGGTACCAATATTGATTTTTTTGTCAATATAGGATTATGATCTCATGCACAGTTTCTCTGTCAATCTCGAATTCAATTCTTTGCTTACACGTGGGCCTTCTAGAATCACTTTTGGAGCACTTAATGTTGAGTATTATTCCCAGTTGATCTTACGAATCCATATGAAGTTAGATTAGCTACTTCTCTCAGTGGGAATAAATAATTTCAGAATTGAAACCAAATGAAATGGGATTTTTCCCATCTAAAATAGGGCTTTGAACGTCAGACTGTGAAAAACTTGCAAAATAATTCAAAAAGCTCACTCTGTATGCTTGCGGTGTGTGTATGTTTTGTATTAATATTGTTCTGGTGCAGTTACCTTGTGTTGTTTTTTTGTAGGACATGGAGATGGGGAATATTTCTGGGAGTATAACCTTTTAATCTGTTTAATAGCATGACATTTTTCTTGAAGAGTTATTCTATGTTAAATCTATGCAGGGTTTCTAGATCTCCTCGCTCAGCTGCTCATTCCCCATCATCTTGTCGGTAATTAGGCTGATTCTCATGCACTGTTATTAGTTGGGTATTATTTTGCAGGTTTTATAATTGAACATTTGGGTGACAGCATTTTTGTTTTATTATTCAGAGGCTCACTCTCTTGGTCAATCAGCAGGTCTTATTAGATGCCTATTCAGCTAATTTGGATTAGAATTATAGTTGCTGTTGAATCCTAACCTTTCTTGACATGATACCTATATATGTAATAGGTGATTTCATATTTTAATTAGATATTTTTGATTTGGAGATTTGTAATTCCATTTATGCATACAGTGACAGACACAAATCAAGAAGTGTATCTAGATCACCAAAAGCACAAAGACACTCAATCTCTCCAAGAAGTCGGTCCATTACACCCCGTCGGAGGCATTCTCCTCAGATTTTCCACTCTCCTTCAAGAAGATCGTCTCATTTTAGGCAAAGATCTAGTTCACGTACGGCTCGCGGATCACCATCTCTCTTGCGGCATAAGCTGCGTTCCCCTTTTTGGAGAAAATCACCTTCACCTCTACATCATAGATCCCCATCACCTGTTAGGCGTCGCAGATCCCCGTCTCCGGTTCGGCATCATAGATCCCAGTCTCCTGTTTGGCATCGCGGTTCCCCATCTCCTGTTCGGCATCGCAGATCCCCGTTTCCTGTTCGGCGTCACAGATCACCATTGCCTGCTCGACATCGGAGATCTCCTTCACCTATACGGCGCCGTCAGTCACCTTTGTCCACTTGGCATTTATCTCCCTCACCCCGGCGTCGCAGGTCTCCATCACCTGCACGGCAGTGGTCTCAATCACCTGTGCGGCATAGATATCCCTCTCCCTCTCCCTCCCACTCCCCTTCCCCCTCCCCTTTGCAACAAGGGAATCAAATGTCACTGTTGACACCACAACATAGATCTCCATCTCCAATTGGATACAGTGCACCTGTGCCTAGCCGCATGAGGTCACTTACTCCTTCCCAGCATATGTCTGCTTCACCTTATGAATCAAGCTCCCCACCTCGTACTCGGCGTAGGGGCCCTTCACCAGTTGGGAGGAAATCTCCCAGTGATGGTAGGAGGTTACTTGTGCATTCTCCCAGTGGAAAGAATAGGTAAGTCAGATTTATTCTGGGCAACTTGTGCTTTTCTTGAACTTGCAGTTTACTTGGGAAGGAGATTTTCACTATATTGTTATATGCTATCTCAGAACCCATGAAAAATTTTCTCCTGTGACGCGACAACATTCCAGTTCTTTGAGGTCACCACAGCAAGATCCAAAAAGCAGGAAAGATTTACATAAAATAGATTCAGCCTTTTCACATTCACCAGAAATATCACCAACTATGTCAGAATCTCCATCACGTTTAACAAGGAAGAGGACTACTAGTGAAGACAGGAGGTATTTACATCAGCTGTGATGATTACTATTTGTGATATCTTGTATTGCTAAAAACTTTGATTTTATTGAACTTGTATGGTCTCACTCTTTGGCTGCTTTTGGAAGGTCATTTAGTCCATACGGAAGTCCTATGAGGTGGACCAGTGAAGGAATAGTCCATGATGGAAGCCCAAGTCCTTCACTAAGATCAAGAGAACGAAGACTTTGTCAGAATGATCCAGAAGCAAGCATAGAGGATAAAGAAACCAATTGCACTAGGTTAATTTGAAGTTCAACATTTCTGGATTTCTAAACTGTCTTTATTCTTATTAGCATGCAAAAATTATAATTGCTTGATTTTTCTGAGTTTTTATGTATTTATTTTTGTAGGGAGAATGGAGATCATAAGTCTATGACATTACACGGAAGATCTGTTCACTCATCCACAGTCAGTAAGCAGAAGGATTCTCCTTGGCGAGTTCGTAATAAAAAAGATCATTCACCTGCAAGGTAAACACATCTCTGCCGTAAAATATCCTGTTTGATCTCTTGCGTTCACTTGCATGAGTTAATTTCTAGCTTGTTTTTGTAATATGATATTGTCACACTGGCAGCAAAAAATTGTCTGGGCTGGTTGTTCGTCCTGAAACTTCCGATCTTCAAAGGTCATCAGCACTGTACAAAGACTCCTTGCCTGTTAAGAGGCAATGGTCAGCCTATTGTGGAAAAAGTCGCTCTCATAAATACAATGGCAAGGAAAGTGATCGATGCAGTAATGTGATGGAGGTGAAAAAAGTTGATCAAAATAATAGGAGTGATGTTTCTGATTCTGGTTCCAAGCAAAGTGATAAGCCCAAGTCTAAGAGTAAGGAGAAGAGAAAGCATAAAAAATATGACAGGGAAGAGGTGGCTTCAGACAATGACCACAGTTATGATTCTGAAATTGAGAAAGAGGCTAAGAGGAGGAGGAAAGAAGAAAAGAAATTACGAAGAGAAGCAAAGCGTCGACGGCGTGATGAGCGGCATCGTAGAAGGGAAGAACGGCGTGCAGAGAAGTTGAAAATGAAGAATCAAAGTGATACTGTTTCTTCAGATGGTGAACATCCTAAGAGGGTGTATCATTCAAGTGATTATGTAGAGACAGAACCTGAACAGAAGAGGCTTGAGATTGAGTTACGAAATCGGGCTCTTGAATCAATCAAAGCAAAGAGGAACAGCAGTCGCTAAATCTGTTTTGTTTTGAAATATTTAGATGTTGTTTTGTCATTTCAATCTTGTTCCCCATTATCTTGCAAATTCACTAGGTTATTTTGATTACTGTTTAATGTATTCTGTGTTTACTGCTGGCAGCTGAAATGGATAAATTGAGGATTTCTTGAGCTGTACTCTTGAGTGCAACTATATGCAGGCTATGCTGCTAACTTTTCTGGTAATATTTGCCTTCCCTTCATTGGGAATTTGATTTATGTTATTTTCTTCGAATTTCTTGACTGCTTGGATGTTGAAGCATCTTGTTTGCTTGATTTTGTTATTGCTTTTGTTGTGTAAGATTTTGATTGATGTATTATGTGTATTGAGTCATGCACCTGTTAGAAATTAATATCTGTAAGGTTGGCTGATCTTTGTATTCTTATTAAAAGCAAAACTAAACGTAAAGATCTTGTCAATTGCATTGCTATGGGACTGATACTAAATCCGCTTTGTGGTCAATTGTTAGATGAATGTTTTGTCAACTAGATGACTTGGTTGAGCAATCACATGCAGATCACCATTCTGAACATGAATTCAGGTGAAGTGCATTCGTTCTTTATAGGCCTCTTTGGAGAAATCTCAGTGCCTATTAGTGAATCCTCTTTGTTAATCGTAGCTGCTTATTCTCAAATTTGATTATCCTCTGTATGAATGGCAGCTTGAGAACTGTTCCCGGGACTTAAAATTTCTATTGTTTTCATGTTCTATAATTTTTTTACTCATCCTCTCCTGATGTCGATGTGCGCTGTAAGGTCTGTATGGTACTGATGGCATGATCATTTTATATTGATAAGCTGTATACAAAATGATGTGGTTATTCTTTTAGCGTTTTCAAGGAGAGGGTCTTCTGTCATCTATTGCTAGTGCAAATTATTTTCTGACCCCACTGTTTTCATTTTAGACAAGGGAAATTGGTCAATCAGAGTTTGTGTGCTTTGAATGCCTTTTTGATATTTTCTTGTCAATATTTATATATGATGTAATTTCACTCTCTACTTTGTTGGTGTTCCAGTCAAATATGATTATATCATGTAGTACAGTGCAATTGATGTTTCTAGCAAACTGATTATCTGCTGTTGTGAGGGTGATGAATCATGGCATGAAATGCATTTTCATTTTGGAGTAGGTGACAATGAACAAAACATTGCAGAATCCAAATTTGTTTGCTTACAAGGTGTTTAATGGCTTTATGGGGGGGGGAGATGGCTGATTATCAATGCTTTTTGGGTTGCTTGTAAGGATCACGACTTGAACTGAGTTGGTGATTCAGGCAATAATGGTAGCAAAGGCTTAATATTTGTTATTTTGTTAACTTGGAAGGCAGTAAATGGTCAGATCATACCTAGTGTCATAAGAATGATGCTTTGCATTGATGATGGTAGTGCAGTTTCATGTGTCCTGTGCGAGTGTTCATGTCATTGTTTGAGTGGTTGATTTTGACGCTAGAAAAGTGTGAAATTGATGGGCATCTAAGTTGTGGAGAGGCAACCCATATGGAGAATGTAAACATATTGTATGAACTAGGTAAGAGTTTTTGCATTTGACCTAAGTTTGACAATTCATGGTATAATACTTGGTGTCTTCCATGAAGGGGTCGATACTGTGTCAGGGACCAATGCCTTTGCCATTTTGTGATGCTAATCATCTTGTATGTGATGGATTACGCCGCCATTTGTAGTTACATAAGGAAACGTAGAGGCTTATATCCAATCCAATTACCCCTATTGTTTTTCAGTTCCAGGCAAATACGTTACGAATTATTGCATTACGTTCTTATCTCAAAAGCGTTTGGATATTAATTTCTATAAGCAGGGCGTCCTAGCCATTATTTTGTGTTATCCTTCTGGAGAATTGTCCTATCACTGCAACATTTTTGGTTGAACCATTGAAGCATGTATAGTTTGGTTTTAAAGGGATAATCATAGATTTATTAAAAAGAAAATAACTAGACGGTGGTGAGCAAACCCTGTATCTTACTGATGATTATAATACTTTGAAGACGTGATTCTATTTAATCCGATCCTGGTAATCCTTAATAGTGAATACCTCGTATATTCTTGCCATGTCATTCTGTAGGCCAAAGGTATAATACTTGTGGTAACCATTTGGATGAATTTTGACAAGCCAAGCCGGTAAGTTCGTCAGCTTCTTGGTGGTGCGGGGGTCATCATCTGTTGACATGGGCTCCATAAAATGTCTGGTGTCAAATATTCTTCAGTAGATAAACCGTGACGACGTGGCTCAATAGCATTTGCCACCACATTCTGCCTCAACATCCAGAAAATATTCTAACCAAACGAAGTTCAATTGCCACAAACAAGCATCATGGATTGAGGTGTGTGTTAGAGATCAGAGATATTACGTTTTTGTGTAACAAGAAAAATGTCTCCTGTCCGTTAAAGCTGAGAGAGGATCACCTTCGTTATCCCGTGCTGATCGATTCATGGCTTCTACTCTTTCATCCAATTCATTCCTTCCCAAAACTACACCCCATTCGAGGCTAATCAACAGGAGCTCGAGATTTACTGTGTTTGCCGAAAAGACTGGACCTTTCCCTTCATTTCAGCTCGGCAAGCCTAAAAATGAGAAATCATCATCTGTAGTTAGCTCAAATGGTGATTCAGGCAATTCCAATCCTTTTCGTCTCAATTTGGGTAAGGTTGCGGATGGCAAATCTTTGATCCCTGTTGTGAGCAGCCCTGGAATTGGGCTGCCTTTCGGTACCTCTAGGAGAAAAGATCCCGGCACAGTTTTTGTGGCCGGTGCCACTGGGCAGGCAGGCATTCGCATTGTCCAAAAGTTATTGCGTGCAGGCTTCAGTGTTATGGCCGGTGTGCCTGGGCTTGGTCCTGCAAAGGAGTTAGCTCGTCTGGCTGTCAGTTATAAGGTTGGCTTTTTAAGCTGGTTCTGAGTTATCATGAAGATAGGTTAGCGATTTTGAAAGTAATCAAGTAATTCCAGGAATGTATGCTGCATTCTCTAGAGGACGTTTGCCTAATTGATAATTTTACGTTTCTATTGAATTGTCGAAATTTGCCAAGTAGGTTTTACTGTTGAACAGTAATGGATTCATCGGATTAGACTTGGTTTGGTATCGAGTGCAATAAGTATAATTACTGTGGAAAGAAAATACTATGTCAGACATGAATTAAAAACAGGTGAATCTTGCTAAAAGTTGACATTATTAAATAGCTAAAAATGGGTTTCCAAATTCCAAATGAAGCCTATACACAATTATTCGTAAATTGTATATATTAATTAAGGTGGAACCTTCTAATGTTATCTCTCTATATAAGTCCTCCAAAGACGTTTGAGTTGCTGTTGTATTCCTTACTGAATGATCCACGCAGATCATATCGATTGAAGAGTCCAAGCGTCTCAATGCCGTTGAATCCACTTTTGACGATGCAGAATCCATTGCCAAAGCCATTGGAAACGCCGGCAAAGTCGTAGTCACAATCGGTCCCGCCGAAAATGGTCCCACTGCTGAGGTCTCAACGTCCAAATCATTACAAGTAATCCGAGCAGCTCAATTAGCAGGAGTAGGTCACGTGGCAATCATCTATGATGGGAGCACGGTGAGCACATCCACTTACATTGTAATAGCTGGCATCTCGTCCTTCTTTAGCAATCTATTCTCACGAAATCAATCATTGACCATACCTGACTTTTTGCAACAAGTCATCCAAACGGATGTTAGCTATACGTTCATAAAGACAAGGTTAACCGAAGATTTTTGGCCGGGAAGTTCATACAATGTCGTCGTGTCAGCTGAAGGAAGCAGTGCTGAAAACGACTACAAAGTAATGTAACGTATGCGATTGTATCTATTTCAGTATTTTTTTTTAAAAAAATTCTTTGCTATAAAGGTTTTTTTTCTTTCCTTTATGTTTATTTTGTGTCTTATGTTCATGAATAATTATGGTTAGGTATCAAAATCTCAAATAGCATCGCTGGTGGCAGGTGTTTTCTCAAACACTGCAGCGACTGAAAATAAGGTAATTTTTTTTTCAGTGAAGCTCGAGAAGAATACATTTTCATTATTTTTTTTTATTACATGAACATAAATCAAATTTCACCTCCACTTTTGTTGTATAAGAATAGAATACGAACTCCATATATGTTTTTTTTTTACACTTTTAAAGAGTTTACTACTTAGACTAATTATTATCACGAGATTCGTTGTGTCTTGTGAATATATATATATATATATATATATATATTCAATGACATGCTGACATCCGTG